>CM066333.1:3066584-3119084 GCA_033807585.1 Hydrophis major
GGAGGGAGGGAAAGAAAGAGAGAAAAGAAAGAGGGAGAGAGGAGGGGAGGGGAAGGAAGGAAGGGAGGAGGGAGGGAGGGAGGAGAGAGGGAAAGAGAGAGAGAAAAGAAAGAGGGAGAGAGGAGGGAAGGGGAAGGGAGGGAGGGAGGGAGGGAAAGAGGGAGGGAGGGAAAGAGAGAGAAAAGAAAGAGGGAGAGAGGAGGGGAGGGGAAGGGAGGGAGGGAGGGAGGGAGGAGGGAGGGAGGGAAAGAAAGAGAGAAAAGAAAGAGGGAGAGAGGAGGGGAGGGGAAGGGAGGGAGGGAGGAGGGAGGGAGGGAAAGAAAGAGAGAAAAGAAAGAGGGAGAGAGGAGGGGAGGGGAGGGGAAGGGAGGGAGGGAGGGAGGGAGGAGAGAGGGAAAGAGAGAGAGAAAAGAAAGAGGGAGAGAGGAGGGGAAGGAAGGAGGGAGGGAGGGAGGAGAGAGGGAGAGAGAGAGAGAAAAGAAAGAGGGAGAGAGGAGGGGAGGGGAAGGGAGGGAGGGAGGGAGGGAGGAGGGAGGGAGGGAGGGAGGAGGAGAGAGGGAGAGAGAGAGAGAAAAGAAAGAGGGAGAGAGGAGGGGAAGGAAGGAAGGAAGGAAGGAGGGAAGGAGGGAGGGAGGGAGGAGGGAGGGAAAGAGAGAGAGAAAAGAAAGAGGGAGAGAGGAGGGGAGGGGAAGGGAGGGAGGGAGGGAGGGAGGAGGGAGGGAGGGAAAGAAAGAGAGAAAAGAAAGAGGGAGAGAGAAGGGGAGGGGAAGGGAGGGAGGGAGGGAGGGAGGAGAGAGGGAGAGAGAGAGAGAAAAGAAAGAGGGAGAGAGGAGGGAGGAAGGAAGGAAGGGAAGGAGGGAGGAGGGAGGGGAGGAGAGAGGGAAAGAAAGAGAAAAGAAAGAGGGAGAGAGGAGGGGAAGGAAGGAAGGAAGGAGGGAGGGAGGGAGGGAGGGAGGGAGGGAGGAGGAGGAGAGGGAAGAGAGAGAGAAAGAGGAGAGAGGAGGGAGGAGGAGGGAGGAGGGAGGGAGGGAGAAGAGAGAGAAGAGGGAGAGAGGGAGGGGAGGGAGGGAGGAGAGAGGGAGAGAGAGAGAAAGAAGAGAAAGAAAGAAGAAGAAAGAAAGAAAGAAAGAAAGAAAGGGAGGGAGGGGTTCCAACACTGGAGGCTTTCAAGAAGAGACAGACAGTCGCTTCTGTGGAATGGGAGAGGGTGTTCTCCTGAAACAGGAGGTTGGACTAGATGGCCTCGAAGGTCCCTTCCGGCTGTTATGAGCCACCCTGCCCACCTGGGACCTGGAATTGGGGCTCCTCCATCCCCGGCGGCTTTTCAAGAAGAGACCGGACTATCCGTCTGTCCGAAACGGGCAGGGGGCGGGGGTTGGGCTGGATGACCTCGGAACCCCCTCCCGCCCTGTGGGGGGTTTTTTTCCCCCTTGCCTTGCGGGCGGGCGGCGGCTCCCGTCCCTCTGCTGCCCCCTAGCGCCTCCGGGGCCGCCCGGTGGAAGAAGCGCCGAGGAGCCTTGAACGGAGCGATTGCGGCGAAGCTCCGCCCGCCTCCCGCCGACCGACCGACCGACCGACGCGGCGGGGACCCTCGGCGCCAGCCCCGCACCGGCCCGGCTCCGCGCTGCTGCCCCGCAGAGCCCTCGGCTGGCTTGGCTGCGCAGGGACGGCGGCGGCGGCGGCGGCGCTCGCCCGGCAAGGCGCCCCGGAGCCCCGCTCGCTGCCCGGAGGGTCCCGCGCCGCCCTGGCCGTTTCCCCCGGCTGGAGGAGGCTTGAGGGAGACCGGCGGGGAAAGGGAGTGAAGCGTTCCCCCCCCGCCCGCCCCTCTCTCTCTCTCTCTCTCCCCTTTGCCTTCTTTTTGTCCTTCTTCCCTTTTCTTTCCTTCTTTCTCCTTCCCTTCCTTCCACCCATCATTTCACCCGCTTTCTCCTCTCTTTCCCTCGCGCTTGTCCTCCTTTCCTCTTTCTGTTGGTCTGTCTTTCCTTCTGTCCTGTCTTCCCCTTCCTTCCTTCTTCCTTCTTTCCTTCCTTTCACCCTTTCTATCCTTTCTTTCCCTTGTCCTTCCTTCCTTCCACCCTTCCTTTCTTTCTTCCTTCCTTTCACCCATTCTATCCTTTCTTTCCCTTGTCCTTCCTTCTTTCCTCCCCTTCCTTTCTTCCTTCCTTTCACCCATTCTATCCTTTCTTTCCCTTGTCCTTCCTTCCTTCCTTCCTTCCTTCCTTCCTTCTTTCTTTCCTTCCTTTCCCTTCCGTTCCTTCCTTCCTTCCTTTCGCCCATTCTATCCTTTCTTTCCCTTGTCCTTCCTTCCTTCCTTCTTTCTTTCCTTCCTTCCTTTCACCCATTCTATCCTTTCTTTCCCTCGTGCTTATCCTTCCTTTCTTCCTTCCTTCCTTCTTTTCTCTCCTTTTTCCTTTCCTTCTCCCCTCTCCCAGATCATAGAAGGGTCAAAAGGGCCCCCGGAAGACCCCAGAGCTCTGCTGTCAAATTTTCCTGGAAGATTTGTAAGGGCGGGGGGGGGGGGGTTCCCAAAGGCAGGCAGGTGGGCAGAACGCAGCGAAGGCAAACTTCTTGAGCTCTAGCTCCTTTGTGGAATCAATCTGCCAGGGCTGCGCGGCTGGAAATCAAGAAAGCAGCAAGCGAGATGTTAAGGCAGAGCCGAGCTTTGCAGGAATCGTCCGCAAAGGGAGCGAGATAGTGTGGGGAAAGCAAGAACAAGGAAGGAAGGAAGGAAGGAAGGAAGGAAGGAAGGAAGGAAGGAAGGAAGGAAGGAAGGAAGGAAGGAAGGAAGGAAGGAGGGAAGGAAGAAGAAGGAAGGAAGGAAGACAGACAGGAAGGAAGAGAAAGGAAGGAAGGAAAGAAGGAAGGAAGAAAGGAAGGAAGGAAGGAGGAAAGAAACTAGGAAGAAAGGAAGGAAGGAAGGAAGGAAAGAAAGAAAGAAAAGAGGAAGGAAGGAAAGAAGGAAGGAGGGGCTGTCTCCATATGCTTATAAAGGGGGGGAAGGGGCTTTGGGATTTTTCAACAGGGGCTCAACCTTCCTCCTGGGATGTGATAGGGGGGCTCTGGGGGGGGCCGTGGGAGAGAGACCAGTCTGCCCAGCATCTCTCCCCCTCCCCGTTGGCGTCACTGAGCCTCCGTCCATCCCGCCCGATGGAGACCGAGCCGTTTTGAAAAAGAATGACTTTCTCTGACCGGATTAATGCCAGCTTGCATGGGAACCACACAGGAGACGCCGGTGGCGGCGAGATTAACAGCTCGTCCTGGAGCGCCGAAGAGGCCCTCTCCAACAGCAGCAGCGGTGGTGGCAGCGCCTCCGTCGTAACCCCGGGACTGAGCCTGCAGTCGGTGGGGTGTGGGGCTCTTCCTGGCCGCCTTCATCCTCCTGGCCATTGTGGGCAACATCTTGGTCATCCTCTCGGTGGCCTGCAACCGCCACCTGAGGACCGTCACCAACTACTTCATTGTCAACTTGGCCATCGCTGACCTGCTGCTCAGCACCACCGTCCTGCCCTTTTCGGCCACCTTGGAGGTGCTGGACCTCTGGGTCTTCGGCCGCGTCTTCTGCGACATCTGGGCCGCCGTGGACGTCCTGTGTTGCACGGCGTCCATCATGAGCCTCTGCATCATCTCGGTGGACCGCTACACATCGGGGTCAAGCACTCCCTCAAGTACCCTGCCATCATGACGGAGAAGAAGGCCGTGGTCATCCTGGGGCTGGTCTGGCTCTCCTCTGTGATCATCTCCGTCGGGCCCCTCTTGGGCTGGAAGGAAGACCCTCCTGAGAGCGAGGAGTTTTGCACCATCACGGAAGAGCCCGGCTACGCCCTCTTCTCCTCCCTCTTCTCTTTCTACCTGCCCCTCTTGGTCATCCTGGTCATGTACTTCAACATCTACGTGGTAGCCAGAAGGACCACCAAGAGCCTCGAAGCCGGCGTCAAGAAAGAGCGGAGCAAGTCCATGGAAGTGGTGCTCCGCATCCATTGCCGCAATGTCTTGGAGGACTCCTTGGCCAGCACCAAGAGGCACACCTTCCGAAGTTCCCTCTCCGTCCGGCTTTTGAAGTTCTCCAGGGAGAAGAAGGCAGCCAAGACGTTGGCCATCGTGGTCGGGGTCTTCATTCTCTGCTGGCTGCCCTTCTTTTTCGTCCTCTCGTTCGGTAAGTCCAACGGCTTCGGGCCTCGCGTATTTCAGGGCTTGGCCATTAGATGCGGGTTGGGCAAGTGGGACCACGGCCATATTTCTACAACCTCTGGTTCTGGAGAACTAATCCTCTCCCCAGCCCCAGCCCCAGGAGGGATCAGGCACGGGGGATACTCGATCTCCAATTGGGTCTTCCCAACGACCCAACAAATGGTTGGCTTTACATCCACATTCGGGGGTCCTGGGTGCTCTCTGAGTTTGGTGGCTTTCTTGGAGACGTTTCATGACCCAACTAGGGAACATCATCAGGGCTAGAAGGGAGTGGGGGTTTGTGGAGAGGAGGAGGAAGAGGAGGAGGAGGAAGAAGAGGAAGAGGAGGAGGAGGAGGAGGAGGAGGAGGAGGAGGAGGAGGAGGAGGAGGAGGAGGAGGAGGAGGAGGAAGGGTCTTTAATGCTGTCTGAGCTGGGTTGCTTTCTTGCAGACATTTCATTACCCACTAGGTTACATCATCAGTGTTAGAAGGGAGCAGGGGTTTTCAGGGAGGAAGAGGAGGAGGAGGAGAGGAGGAGGAAGAGGAGGAAGAAGAGGAAGAGGAGGGAGGAGGAAGAAGAGGAGGAGGAGGAGGAGGAAGAGGAAGGGTCTTTAATGCTGTCTGAGCTGGGTTGCTTTCTTGCAGACATTTCATTACCCAACTAGGTTACATCATCAGTGTTAGAAGGGAGCAGGGGTTTTCAGGGAGGAAGAGGAGGAGGAGAGGAGAGGAGGAGGAAGAGGAGGAGGAGGAGGAGGAGGAGGAGGAGGAAGGGTCTTTAATGCTGTCTGAGCTGGGTTGCTTTCTTGCAGACATTTCATTACCCACTAGGTTACATCATCAGTGTTAGAAGGGAGCAGGGGGTTTTCAGGGAGGAAGAGGAGGAGGAGGAGAGGAGGAGGAAGAGGAGGAAGAAGAGGAAGAGGAGGAGGAGGAAGAAGAGGAGGAGGAGGAGGAGGAAGAGGAAGGGTCTTTAATGCTGTCTGAGCTGGGTTGCTTTCTTGCAGACATTTCATTACCCAACTAGGTTACATCATCAGTGTTAGAAGGGAGCAGGGGTTTTCAGGGAGGAGGAGGAGGAGAGGAGGAGGAGGAGAGGGGGGAGGAGGAGGAGGAGGGGGGAGGGAGAGGAGGAGGAGGAAGAGGAGGAGGAGGAGGAGGAAGAAGAGGAGGAAGAGGAGGAGGAGAACTATGGGGTCCTTGGTGCTCTCTGAGCTTGGGTGCTTTCTTGCAGACGTTTCATGACCCAACTGGGTAACATCATCAGTGCTAGAAAAACCCCACTCCCTTCTGGCACTGATGATGTTACCTAGATGGGTGATGAAATGTCTCCAAGAAAGCAACCCAGCTCAGGGAGCACCGAGAACACCACCATTCAGCCCTGAGCTATAAATATTCTCTACTGTCAATCTGAATTCAGTTGGGCAGCGGTGGAAAAACCCCTGGCCCACTGACAACAATCTCTCACGTACAATTGTGGAAACCCTCCCTACACACCTTTGGCAGGGGTAGAAATGTCCACATTTAAAGTTGTCTGAAGTGCTGTAGGGTTTCCTTCTGCCTGGGCAGGGGGTTGGACTAGAAGACCTCCAAGGTCCCTTCTAAATCTGTTCTTCTATGGTATATCTAAAGCTCTTTTTTAAGTGCCACCCACCCCTTCTACATGTTATGAAAAGCACATTGAGGACTGCAAGATTTTTTTTTTAAGTGTTTCTTGCCAAGCTAAGAAAAGACTAGAGTCCTTTGGCTTCTTTAATGCTTGTTCCCTTTAGTGGGAGACCGTCAAAAACTGACCCTAACAAACTTTGGATACTGTGGACAGCTGTATTGGACAGATAGACCATTCATGGAGATCTTCCATCCATCCATCCCTTTTGCAGACACTCCTAAGCTGCCTCTCAAAGATGGGAGAGGGTTCCTTGGAGCCCCTCTCCCCAACTGTTTTTCTGGTCCCCTCTAAAAACAGCTTTGGGGGCCCTGAAGGATGGGGCTGAGCTGGACCTGGAAAGGTTCACTTTGACCATCAGAAGTCCTCTTGGTTGTGTAAAGTGCAAAGATGCACCAGGCACATTTTTTCACATGTGGTGGACTTGCAATGCTGCAAAAAAATATATATATATATTGGAGACTGATTCCAATTCAGGAGTGGAACGAATGGTGGGAGAGTGTATTCCATTTAAACCAGATTTTTTTTTCCTCCTAGGAATAATATCAGAAAGATATAGAAAGGATTTAACTTATCTAATAGTAGATTGCACTGATTGCAGCAGAATAATATATGCACAATACTGGAAGAATGAAAACCTACTGCCAGAAACAGAGATAATAAGGAAAATTATGGCCTGCAGAACCAGATAAGTTATCTCTAGAATTAAAAAAACAAGGGAGGATCTACGTACTATGAAACATGGAATAAATTCTATCAATGTTTGCATAGAAGAAGGCAAGGTCAGAACGTAAGTAGCTAAGAGGATTAGAATAATTAGGAAATAACATATCAAACAAAGAGATTGTAAATGATGAAGTAAAATGTATATATGTACAGTTGTGCTCCTAAGTTTACATACCCTGGCAGAATTTATAATTTCTTGGCTCTTTTTCAGAGAATATGAATGCACACAAAAACTTTTCTTTCACTCGTGGCTAGTGGTTGGCTGAAACCATTTATTATCAATCAACTGTGCTTACTCTTTTTAAATCACAATGACAAGGGAAACTTCCCAAATGACTCACTAACTATGAGTGGAAGAAAAGGTTATCATTCATACTCTCTTTAAAATGGCCAAGAAATGATAAGAAATCTCCCAGGGTTTGTAAACTTAGGAGCACAACTGTATAACAATTGTAATGCTAGATCGGCTGCACCGTGCTGTATTCTTATAATTAAAATTTTTTAAAAAATTAACATAGAGAAAAGTTCTCTCAGTTGGAGACCAGAAGGTTGCACCCAACTAGGGGATGACATCTAGTCAACTTGGACCGAACTCAAAATAAAGGAAGGAGTGGTAGGATCTTGTTAGGTCTTCTAAGGACATCTCAGGGCTGTTGAGTAGACTTGAGAGAGCCAAAGAACCTTCTAGAACACATGTATGGTAACCTCCTTCAGTTTTGGTGCAAGGACATCTTCATAAAATTACTAGAAGTCCCATTTTTCTTCTTCATTGCTCATTGGGCTGGAGAGGGACCAATTCACTGCAAAACCGACCCATTTGGGCCTACTGAACCAGAGATCCACTCTGCTTAGGCCAAGTGGCTCCCAGATCTCCCTTTAGATCTCCTTGCCCAAAGATCTGCACCCTAAGAAGTCCACTTGATGCCAAATCGGAGATCTTTAGGGGGAAACAGTAACGGATTCTTGTGCTAGTCCTGTTTGTTCGGTTTTCTTGAAATATGTTGGGAAGAGATGGGCTTTGCCTTTTGACCCCAAAAAAGATCCTTCCGCTATCCCAAATCGCTCTCCATCCCCTCAGATCCAAAATATACCGAGGTGGGGGGGGGGGGTGTTTCTGTGTGTGCATAAAACCTTTTCCTGCAACTGATCAGTGAATCACGCCTTTTGCGGAGAGTCAGTCAGCAATAACCAACATTATCCTACCAACTTGCCTATCCAGAGTAAAGATCTAATATTCACCAGAAATAGATAGAGCCCCCATGTGCAGGAAATGGGTGTCTGAATAGCGGGAGCTATTGCAAAAAAAAAAGAGGTTAATCACCACCGCCTGTTTACTCCTTTCTGAAAACAGAGTCTAGCTATTATCTAAGCAAATGCTGCAGAAAACCCCTGCCAACGCCACTTGACTAAGGTTCCTTCTGGGTCAAACCATCCGGCCCACGAGCTGCTAAAATCCAGAATTTTAGAGCTGCACTGAGTGTTCCCAGTGAGATATATTTAACATACGTCTCCTCTCCGACGGAAAGGATGTAAAAGTGACTGAGCTATTTTTACGCAGTCCAGCACTACAGACATGACTCAGCCTCACCTCTCCTGAATGCAGATTGGCAGCTCTGGGCTGGAGAGAGGAGTTGTAGTGGCTGGTCCAAAGCCAAAAGACGAGAGAAAGAGAGAAAGGGAGGGAGGGAGAGGAGAGAAAGGGAGGGAGGGAGGGAGAGAAGGAGAGAAAGGGAGGGAGAGAAGGAAAGAAAGGGAGGGAGGAATAGAAAGAGAAAGAGAGAGGGAGAGGGGGAGAGAGAGGGAGGGAGGGGGGAAGAGAAAAGAAGAGAGAGAGAGAAGGAGAGAAAGAGAGGGAGGGAGAGGAGAGAAAGGGAGGGAGAGAAGGAGAGAAAGGGAGGGAGGAATAGAAAGAGAAAGAGAGAGGGAGAGGGAGAGAGAGATGGAGGGAGGGGGGAAGAGAAAAGGAGAGAGAGAGAAGGAGAGAAAGAGAGGGAGGGAGAGAAAGGGAGGGAGAAAGAAAGAGGGAGGGAGGGAGAGAGGAAAAAGGGAGGGAGCGAGAGAAGGAAAGAAAGGGACGGAGAGAGGGAGAGGGATAGATACAAAGAAAGAAAGTGGGAGATAAAGGGAGGGAAGGAGGGAGAAAGTAAGAGAGGGAGAGAGAGAAGGAGAGAAAGAGAGAAAATAGGGAGGTTTGAGGCCATGCATCCGGGCCCTTTCTCCCCCTGCACTGGATCAAGGCCTGGGCTACACTAAGTCAAAGACTTTGTCATTGGAGGCAGGGTTTATTTTCCCCAGTGCCAACGTCCCTAGAGGTGGAATTGATGGGAAATGTGGTTGCCACTTGAGAACGGCTGGAGAGAAGCTTGATTGCTTGCTGATTGATCGAGTGATCTGTTGTTGTTTTTAATCCCACCTTTATTACTTTATAATTAATGAAGAAATAAGCTAACGCTCCTTCCTTCTCCCGTTTTCCCCACAACAAGATGGGTTGGACTGGGGGGGGGGGGAGACTAGGCAAAGTCACCCAGCTGGATTTCCTGCCTAAAGTGAGACTAGAATTCACTGTCTCCTGGTGCTTGTCCCAGGGTCACCCAACTGTCATTCATGGCTAAGGCGGGACTAGAACTCACAGCCTCCTACTAATTGTTCTAAAGTTTCCCAGCCAGCTTTCATGGCTAAGACAAGACTAGAACTCACAGTTACTTTGTGATGGGCCCAGGGTCACCCAACTATCTTTCATGTTTAAGGCAGGACTAGAACTCACCATCTCCTAGCGATTGTTCCAAAGTTTCCCAGCCAGCTTTCATGGCTAAGACAAGACTAGAACTCACCGTCACCCGGTGATGGGCCCAAAGTCACCCAGCCAATTGTTAAGTGGTTCATTACATATCCACACCCAATTTTATGCCTTGCTTAGCAAGAAAAATTCTGGTCTCCGTTGCAGTCATAAGTCAAGGACTATCCATAATGCTAAAAGCTACACACCTGTGGACCTCAGGATTAATTCCCAGTAAGTTATCAATGTTATATACCGTAGAGGTGAAGAGAACATGTGTTTCTATCCAGATTCATGTCAACTTGTAAAACATTCCCAGTGCTGCCAACTCTCACACAATCAGAGTGAGACTCACGCAATTCAACCAATTTTGACTGTCTCACTCTGATAAACGAAATCTCACGCTAAAGCCCCGAGAGATCTTCCTTGCAATGGGAATTCCGGCCTCGAATAAAGGCGCGCTTGTGGAATAAGACCCCCTCCACCCCAAATTTTATTTCTAATTCATCTTAGATTTGCAATTTAAAGCAGGCTAATCCGCTTGCAAATTTGCCGAAGAACGAAGAACGGCGGGTTTAACAGAAAGAAACTCCCCTCCCTGTCTCTTTCCCCCGCGGCCACACCTCTCTAGCAAACTAATCTGAATTTTAACCCTTCAAAAACCGTAGCTCCTTGCCTCTAATTTTGCTTTAGATGTGATTTTTCAGGGGATCGGTGGCTCCGAGCAGCCGCTCGCCTCGCCGATAAAAATATATTTGTTTTTCGATTGTACTAAGGGCATTGGTGAAGTGTTCCCGGGTTTATTTTTCCTTTTGCCCTTTTTATGCAAGCTGCACCAGCTATTCAAAAGTTAGAATGGAATAGAATTGGAATGAAACTGGAATGGAATGGAATAAATTGGAATGGAACTGGAATAGAACAGAACAGAAAACTATTGTCACTTTAAATGTACACTAATCAGCATACATTAAAACAAAATTTCGTTGCATTCAGTTCTCAAAATATAACCATTACGCATATACCCGCATATACCCGCATATACCCGCATATACCCGCATATACCCGCATATACCCGCATATACCCACATACACATACATATATGACAAAGAAACATCACAGTCCATTTCAAATAATTACCCAATTATTTTTTCAAACCTTTTATGAAACTAAAAGGCCTATGCTATGTCTCATTGGTTTTCATAGTCAAGTTCCCTCACTGAAGAAAAATGTTTTTGTAATATGTGTCCTCATTTTTTTTCTTATGCCTATGGGTTAAAATGTATGTATGTATGTATATGTCCAAATCATGACTAAAGTATGCATCAGATTGCACCATTTAAAATGTAAAATTGTCAAAGCTCCCTACCGTGGAAGGGGGGACACCCCCCTTCCACACCATCCCCCCCTCGGTCGCTTCGCTCCCTCGGGCTTGGTCACTCCGCTCCCTCGCAGTGTCTCACTCCGAACTATCACTCAAGGTTGCCAGCCCTGCATTCCTATGCCAGTTTCCAAGTTGCCATAAGAAAGAGGGGTGGAGGGGAACATAGGGAAAATGAACTCAGAAGCACATGGATTGATGACTCCCAGCCCATGAACGTGGCCCATTGGACAATCTGAATTATGATACGTTGTGGTCCACCGGCAGCCTGTGGGGATGGCAGCAGAGTTGGACAGTGGGAAGGAACAGGGGCCAGTCCAGGAGTCTGGGGAGGACTCAGATGAGGGACCTGCGTCCAGCACAGAGATGGGGCCAGGGCCATCTGGGAGTTATCTGTTGACCCCGGAGCCTCCAGAATCTGACATCAGTGAGGCAGAGGAACAAGGGGAGCCTGTTCCCAGTGCTCGCTTGCACAGACCTGCCAGAAGGCAAGAACCATTAAGACAAAAGGGGCGACTCGGGAGTAAGGCTTGGAGGTGATCGGCCCCATAAAGGAGGAGCAAAGGGACAGGAGCCTTTGCAGGAAGCAACTTTGTTCTCTCTGTTCGGCTTAAACCTTGAAGCTCTGTGTGGCCTTTGTACTTCGGTTGGTTTTTTTATAATTCATTTGGCGCTTTAGTTGTTGGCAGCAATTCAAAGGAGAGAAAGGTGAGTGCTTCTCTCGAGGGACTGTTTGGTACTCATTACGGGCTGGGAATGCATATAATTCCCAGCCGTTGAAATAAAAAGAGGGTTGTTTGGACTAAGCGTAGGCTTAATTATGGTCTTAGAAAGCCTTGATCAGAACATGAGGCGGAAACAGGGTCATTGGTGATTGTAAATTCATATCTCAGAGTCGGCTTCCTATAGTTTCATGCCAGGATGTTGTTCCTAATAAATCCTTTGGAGTTTTGTTTGAAGTTTGGCTCGAGGATCACAATTTAATTAGGGCGATCGCCGGAATCCTGACAGTTCACACATTACACTGTATAGTGCCTATGTTCACAATACATGATTCACCCACTTGGTTGTAAATCTAAAGATTGCATGCTGCCCTTAGGTAGTTGTATAATCTCAGTTTTCCGGATTGTTAGTGGGCATCACTTGTTTTTCATACTCTGTCTGTTGGGTCAATTGTTTGTTCAACATAACAGATACAGATAATCAGAGTTGGAAGGGACCTTGGAGGTCTTCTAGTCCAACCCCCCACCCAAGCGGAGACCCTACACCATTTCTGACAAATGGCTGTCCAGTCTCTTCTTGAAGGTCTCAAGTGATGAAGCTCCCAGAGCAACTTCTGTTCCATGGGTTGATTGTTCTCCCTGTCAGAAAATTTCTCCTTATTTCCAGGTTGAATCTCTCCTTGGTCAGTTTCCACCCATTGTTCCTTGTCTGGCCTTTGGGTGCTTTAGAAAATAGCTTGACCCCTTCCTCCTCCCTGTGGCAGCCCCTCAAATACTGGAAGACCGTTTTCATGTCTCCCCTGGTCCTTCTCTTCCCTAGACTAGCCAAGCCCAGTTCCTGCAACCTATCATTGTATGTTTTAGCCTCCGGTCCCCTAATCATCCTGGTTGCTCTTCTCTGTACTTTTTCTAGCATCTCAACATCTTTTTTATAATATGGTGACCAAAACTGGATGCAATATTCTAGGTGTGGCCTTACTAAGGCTTTATCGAGTGGTATTCGTACCTCCCATGATCTGGATTGTATCCCTCTGTTAATTCAATTTAGGATTACATTGGTTTTTTTGGCTGCTACTATACATTGCTGGCTCCTATTTACCTGGTTGTCCACTAAGACATAGTGTGCCCCATCATTGGAGGATTTCAAGAAGAGGCTGGACAGCCATTTGTTGAGCAGGGGGTTGTACTAGAAGACCTCCAAAGTCCCTTCTAAATGTCTTATTCTGTGTTCTATATTATCCCAGCTCTCAGCAGCAGTTTGGCGAAGATGGCGAATTGTGTTGAGTTGCCTTGAGAACAAACCCCAGAGATACAATGTCAGGTTTGCTGAACAAGCCAATGTTTTAGCAGATTAGTGGTTTAGTGCAATGCATAGACTGATATCTACCAAGGACCACTGTGGATGGAACAGTGTGATAATAGTGCGATCTTTTCTGTGGGTGAGCGAAATTTACTATTTTGACTGTGGATTTAGTTATGTGTTGTTCTGTTTTTTTAAAAAGATCCAGACACAATTTTGGTGGTCTGCAGAGAAATGTCCCTCCCCCCAAAGCAATTAATCCAGGCTGCGTGGGAACACAAGGCTGTGCCACCCACACGGCTCGCGGGAACACAAGACTTGTGTCACTTGCATTGTGAACAACACGAGGTAGTGAGGGGAGGGGAGAAAGGGCAGAGGGGGGAACTTGCCCCACGTGCCTTGCCTGGCCACTGGGCTGCTTCTTTCTGCTTCTGCTTTTGGCTTCACGCAAGGAAAGCAGCCAAAGTCTTTCTTTCTCTCTCCCAAAACTCCACCAGAAATGAGTCTTTGGGACCCTGCAAGGCCTCCTGCTCCAAGAGGCTCATTTCTGGTGGAGTTTGGGGGAGAGAAAGAAAGACTTCTGCTGCTCTCCTTGCATGAAGCCAAAAGTCTCTCCCTTTCTCTCTCTCTCTCCCCCTGAGAACGGAGCTGGAGACGGTCTCCTGCGATCCCAAATAAAGAACGATGGATCGGTAGGAAAACGGGGTGAGGAATTTTCCTGCAGACTTTTTGGGGGATTTTCCCAGGGTCTCTGGTCCACAGGATTTAAAATGATGAGTTTGGTGGTCCCTGAGATCCAAAAGCTTGGAGACCCCTGGACTAGAAGACCTCCAAGATCCCTTCCAACTCCATTATTCTGTAATTTTATTCTGTTATTGAGAACTTTCCTTGATAAACCATGGAGGTGATTTTCCGGCTGCTTATGCAGAGAAGTTGACAGCTCAGCATCTTTGATGGCTGAAGGAATGGGACCAGGGATTTCTTAAAATCAAATATTTTTTCATTTGAAGCTGAGGACAGCTTCAGTTTCCAGATTTGAACTCCAGTTCGCCTGATCTCTTGTTTATTTTCTCAACTCTTAAGATTGAGGGTTCTTGGGACGGAAACCAAATTATGCTAGGAATTTTGAACGTGGGGGCTGAAGACGGCGGCCTTAACATTTCACCAAGGAGGCTCAAGTTTTAGCCATCTTTTTTTTTTAAGGCACCCCAAGGAAGTTGGCTCTCGAAAACAACATTTGAAAAGGCCGAAAACATCCTTTTAATTTATTTATTTATTTATTTGGTCAGTTAAATTTGGATCCTGAAACATGGCGTATCTAGGTTTTAGGACGTGACCAAAATACAGATAACAGCTCTTGAGCTGAAAGTCAAACAATCCGTTTGCAGCTAAGAGGGTGAGATTCAGCCCAGCTTGTCTTTCCCACACTAAAAAAAGAAAAAGGAGAATTAGAGGATTATTATTATTTTTTG
The DNA here is from genome assembly GCA_033807585.1 of Hydrophis major. Taxonomy (NCBI): domain Eukaryota; kingdom Metazoa; phylum Chordata; class Lepidosauria; order Squamata; family Elapidae; genus Hydrophis; species Hydrophis major. Next base: position 3,080,794 of record CM066333.1, read on the forward strand.
AGACATCAAACATCAGGTGGATGAAACTGAAATCTGAAGCCCTTGGAAGAGTGCAGAAGAATCTATGGAGATTCTCAGCCATTCAGGTCTTGGTTGTCCCAAAGGCACTTGGCCTTTCTTGTTTTTCCTTTGAAGATGTTTCGCTTCTCCTCCAAGAAGCTTCCTCAGCTCTGACTGGATGGTGGGGAATGGAGGGGTTGATATGCCTGGCAGACAGCTGGTCATTTGCATCCTTTTTAGAAGCTTGTCGAGCTGAAGAAGCTTCTTAATCTCACTGAGCCGCCATGATCCAACTGGGACATGAAGAGGAATTTCCCTACAGGGAGAACAATTAATGGAACGGCTTCCTTGCCAGAGTCGTGGGATCCATCACTGGAGGTTTTCAAGATAAGGTTGGACAATTGTTTCTCCTAGATGGACAGTTGGCTCGTCTTCAGAGCTGGCAACAAACACGGATGGGACAGGATCTGCCACGGGAAAAGACATGCTCCCTCGCGCCCATCAGAGGGCAATATTTAGCGGAAGGAGCTGGGGCCATGTCCACCAGCCCGGAGCTGCTAGGATGAGTCAATGCCCTCAAGAAAAGGTGGTCTTAATAACCTGGCCCTGTGCTAGTTTGTTGATGCCATCTTATATCTCTATCTATCCCTATCTCTATCTATCTATCTATCTATCTATCTCTACCTCTATATCTATCTATCTATATCTATATCTCTATATCTATCTATCTTTTATCTATGTCTAGATAGATAGAAGATAGATAGATAGATAGATAGATAGATAGATAGATAGATAGATAGATAATAGATAGATAGATAGATAGATAGATAGATAGATAGATAGATCTATATCTCAATATCTATCTATAATCTATATCTATCCATCTCTACCTCTATATCTATCTATCTATCTATCTATCTCTACCTCTATATCTATCTATCTTTTATCTGTGTCTAGATAGATAGAAGATAGATAGATAGATAGATAAATAGATAGATAGATAGATCTATATCTCTATATCTATCTATAATCTATATCTATCTATTTCTACCTCTATATCTATCTATCTAACTATCTATCTATCTATCTATCTATCTATTATATCTATATCTCTATATCTAGCTATCTAGCTCTATCTCTAGATAGATTAGATAGATAGATAGATAGATAGATAGATAGATAGATAGATAGATAGATATATCTATATCTATATCTATATCTATATCTATATCTATATCTATATCTATATCTATATCTATATCTATCTATACATACATACATACATACATACATACATATTTGTTTTCTTAAGTTTTCGCAGGTACATACATGTATGGCATTCAGCTTTGTTCGGGTATTTTCCCACGTCATTGTAGTTGTGCTTTTAAAGTTGTAGCAACGTTTTGGCAGAATCTCATCTGCCATCCTCAGGCTCATGTGTTGGGTTCATCTGTGTAACATCACTACAACTTTAAAAGCACAACTGTAATGATGTGGGAAAATACCCGAACAAAGCAAAATGCCACTCACATATCGTCACAAAATCTCCAGAACCATCAAGCCTACAAAACTTGAAATTTGGCGTGTTTCTTTTGGCGTCTAGGGGCTCCCTAAGAAAGGATTTTTCCAAATGACCCTCAGAGCATTTAGAGCATTTCCTATATTATTATTATTATTAACACCGGGGGTGGGGTTCAAATTTGTTTACAACCGGTTCTGTGGGCATGGCCTAATTTGTGGGTGTGGCTTGGTGGTCATATGACTGGGGTGGGAGTAGCTTGCTGATTGGGCATGGCTACGTGGTCATATGACTGGTGGGTGTGGCTACGTGGTCATGTGATGGGGTGGGCGTGGTCATGTGACTGACAAGCCAACTTTAAGTGGTCCTCACTTAATGACCAGGCACCTGCTTAGTGGCCAATTGCTTAGCAAGTGCTTTTTGCCAGTTTCCAAGGCCTGGGGAGGCCCAGGCAAGGCCCGGGCAGGTGGCCATGTGGCTGGCAACCCAAATGTAAGTGGTACTCACTTAATGACCAGGTGCTCGCTTAGTGGACAATTGCTTAGCAAGTGCTTTTTACCAGTTTCCAAGGCCTGGAGAACCCTGGAGAAGGCAAGGCGAGGCGCGGGTAGCTACAGAGAAGGCTGCAGAGGGCTGGACGAGGCCAACTCAACACCACGTCTTTGCCCTAATGACTAAGTATTAAAACAGATATACCAAAACAAAAGGTAGTTTATTATGTCATGTCTTTAATGCTTAAATAATAAAAAGGTACACAAAACCATATTGTTATAACATTTTAAAATATTAATCAAAAACTATTACATAACAAAACTTAACAAAAAACATTAAAACTGATTGAAAGTACTCCCAATTTGCTTTTCTATTAGTGTCCTGAGTTACAGTTTTCTTGTGTTTAATATCTTCAGCTGTGTGATGATGTGCCCGTAACCACCATAGTCTTTACCATAGGAGCAGGGTCCCATTCTTGCACAGGGAAGCCAATTAGACTGATGGTCAGGAGGTTTGTAACATTGGAAACTGTTATGGACTAAGCCAACGCAGCGATACAACCCTCAACAGCTTCGTCTTGCAGCAGGCTTGTAATCCTGCACTTTTCATTGGCCCGTAGATAGCGAGTCGTGATTGGTCGTTTTGGCCAGTCTGATTGGCTGTTAACGGGACCCCCTGATTGGACGCTTGTGAAAGCGGTAGACTCAGTTCATTGGTTGTTTTGACGGCAGCCAGCTCTATAAAAAGAGCTGCTGCTGCCCAGGTATTTTGCTCTGTTCCTTCTTGTTAATAAAGAGTTGAAGTCACCGTTCGATGTCTCGTCTCCGTTCCTTGCGCCCATGCCCAGGACTTAACAGAAACTGTACGGCGACTTCTGCCTTCTGAACATATTATGTTCATCTGCCAGAAGCCCCTTTCCGCCTCTCCTGAGCTGACTGCAATAGTTTTAATAATATTTCTAGCCATTTTAATGCTGCAAGGAATTGTATAATTTTTAGAATCTTTTAGTACATTTTCTATGAAATCATGATAATTATTAATATTGATTTCATAATTGAAAATTTGACCAAATGCAACCAATTGTCCTTCAGCTACTCTCCTTGGAACCACCACTTCTTCAATGTTCCAATAATCTGGCTCCAAATAATTTAGAAATTTTAATTGATCAATGTCTTTGAATCGGCAGCCTGTCTTTAAATGTTCACAATCCATCAATCTTTTCTTCAAATTAGTTACAATGCTTTGTATAAGTTTTTCATGAGGAAGTCCCACAAATCGATGATTTTGTATAAAATTTATATTTTAAAGGTTTCTGAAGTAATTAACTCATCAACCTTATTTTCATACAAACCCTTTTCCTCTATAAGCATTTCAAATGACTTAATTGATCTTAGCACAAGTTTTTCAGCCTTTGTAATGTCTATGTTTCTTGCTTGCAATGCATTAGAAAGGGGAGATATTTCAGTTAGCACATCAATCATCAAGGCCAAATCAGTGAGAAAATATGAGTTTTCAAGATGGGCAGCCATACTGGAGTATTTTTTATTTGAACAGAAAAACTGATGTAGCACTAGATAAGCCCGCCACACAGCTAGGCTTGATCTTAAACTACAGGCAGCCCATCTTGGTTCAAAAACTGAAATATTTATAATTTCAATCTCAAGTTGTTCGGAAATTTTGTTATGTTCAATTAGGTTCTTATTCGATTGATGGAAAATAGACTATATTTTATCAATAAAAATTTGAAAATGATTGATTTGCTTTATTTCCCTAATAGAATCATCTAAAACAAGTTGCAGACGATAGTTTAAACAGTGCCATATTATAATATTTGGAAACTCTGTGGCTATCCTAGTGCTTACCCCAGATTTTCTCCCAAGCATAACACTGGCTCCATCAGAGCAAAATCCAATTAAATGTTTCTCCAGATAGTTTATATTAAACCAAACTTTATTCAAACTTTCTATAACTGAACAATATATCACCTCCGCATCTTGTTTATCTAATTCTACTAGTTCAAGGAAAATTGTTGGTAAGAAAGCTAGACCCTCAGCTTTTAAGTACAGTATAAGAACAGGTTTGGAAGATATTGTTTAGGCTTCGTCAATTATCAAACAGATTTTGCGAGTTTTCTCAATAATTTTGGTAAATAAATGTTTCCTGATGTCTTTTGCAATAAAATCTACTATTGCAGCTGCAGTTCTACATGAATGCAACCCTGTTCCCAAATCTACACCATTTCTTTTTTGTAACTCAATCAGATTTTCTATATATGAAAAATGGTCTGCAATTTGGGAATTCTTCCACTCCTTAGCTCTGTGGACACTTTTTTCTTTGATCGAAATTTTAAATCTGCAATACTTGCAACCTAATTTTTTCTGGGAAACGTCCACTCCATCATATTTTTCCCTAAAATTATTGTACTGCTGCAGTGTCCAGCAGTCAGGAAGGTTCCCTTCAATGTCTGATTCAGCACTTCCAGTACCTGATGATGTGCTGGCTCCTTCTTCTGGTCATGGTGTAGATGATGTGCTGGCTCTGCTTTCCTCAGACTCCAATGGTTGTGGTTGTGACTCTTTTGGGATCTCCTTTTGTTTTCTTGCCGAAGAAAACAGACAAATTCATTTGCCTTTTCATCTTGGCAATGTGCTGCAAAAAAAAATCAACAGTGGTTTGGACTCGATTGCTGTTGTAAGTTGAGCGGTGAAGGCAGTGGCAAGCAAAGAAAGCAGGTGAGGAACGGAGATCAGTAATATTCAGTTACTTTTAAAAGTCCCTGACACTATAGTTAGTTAGTGTTTAAAAGATGTTATGGAAGAGGAACAAGTTTCACCAGACAAGAATGAGACGGAACTGAAAGTGGATTTGAAAATGACAGTCTATAAATAAGATGTTGCACTGTGTATATAAAATAATGACTGATATTTTCATAATTACAGTTGATTCATTGAAAAAGAAACACTTGAAATAGAAATACTATTAACAAACCAAGGGAGTTTGTTATTTTGTGCCATTAGTGGCACAAAAATCTTTCCTAGCCAAGACTTTATGTGTACCCACATAAAGGGAGTGCAATACATATTTAATGTTACACGTCTTAGCAGCGGCTAGAATTGTTTGCACAATAGTGGAAAAACGAAGAGATCCCCATAGATGAAATTAAATTCAAAAATTACAATGTGCAGAAATGGATAGAGATAAGAGGTAGCAATTAGGTGGAGAATGATCATTGCTATGTATGAATTAAATACAGAAGGTTGATAATTATAAACATGTGGATATAATTAACAAAATTAGAAATAAGTCAATACAAAGAAATTTAAACAATTTTTCTGTTACACTGCTGTACTTATTGATATTGTTTGTTTGCTTTTTCATTTATGAAATATTTGATAATACTTTATAAGTATAATAGAATTACAGAGGCAAGATAAAGTAAGGATATATTGTTGTAGAATAGATTGGTGATGATGAAATGAACATTGTAAAGTAGATTTAGTAAAAATGGTGATTTGCTCACATCAAATGATGTAATATTAGTAGTCTAGTAAGTAATTAATAATAGTAATAATATAAATATATTTAGTGGATTTATGATATAAGGATTAATGCAAATTGGAAGAGAAAGACTGCAGAGATTGTGCACAAGTGATTTGTACCAACCAACACACTGTATGTAACTGAAGATGGCTTATGTTTATGTTTGTTTTGTTTATGTTTTAAAAAAAAGAAAACACTTTTATTTTAAAAAAAATCCATTTATGTACGCGTGCAACTTCTTGTTACATTGTGTTGCTATATATTGATTGAAGCAGAAACATACTGTACAATGTATAACATCAATGTAACAAGAAGTTGCCCATCTCCCTTTTGGTAAGTTGCTTTTCTTTATTTATGTATTTATATTTTTTTTTACAATCTGTTTTTGTTTTTATTCATCATAAAAACAAAACAGATACTAAAGAAATAAATAAACACATAAAAATTATTTTACTATTCATCTTGATGTTTCTTTAAGCAAAGAAGAAACATCAAGATGAATAGTAAAATCATTTGTATTTATGTGTTTATTTATTTCTTTAGTATCTTCCTCGCTCAGCAGGACGACAGAAGGTAGGCAGCGACGGCTGACTGGCTTGGCGGCTAGCTGGCTCGGCAGCGGCGGCGGCTGCTGTGGCTGCTGAGCGATGGCACTGAACGGGAAAATTTTTGTAGTTAGAGAACATGTGCTATAAGTAGGTGTGGGGTGAGGCAGGTGGGGGAGAAGGAGGAAGGGATTTTCACGCATGCGCAGTAAAAAAAATTGTTTGTTTTTTTTTTAAAAAGAGGGGGGGTTGGAGCAGCGGATAGGGGCACCGGCCGGGGCAGCGAAGGGAGGGAAAGGTGGGGGAGAAGGAGGAAGGGATATTCGCACATGCGCAGTAATTAAAAAATGGGTTTGGCCTGTAGGAGTGGCGGAGAGGGGCAGGGTCAAGCAGGGGTCAGTTTTATCGGTGACGTTAACAACCGGTTCTATAGAACTGGTGTGAACCAGCAGAGACCCACCCCAGATTAACACGCTCTGATGCTAAGGAGTCCTACTCCCCCTCCCCACCTGAAAAGAAATCTCTTCCAAATACAAAAGACAAGCAGAGGAGAGGAGTTTCAGTTTCACAGCAGCAAGCAGTTTTAGTATAGAACAGTTGAGCTAAGCCCCTCCCAGGCTCCTTGCTGTCTCCTCCTTGCTTACACAGCAAATACTGTTTCAGTTTTCAAACAGCCCTCCAGTCTCTCACAGACACTGACAGGATGCTAGCCAAATGAATACTGATGGATGCTGGTAGGCAGAGGCAGAATTCCCCCCGGCCTTATTTTCCTCCTCAAAATCTAAGCCTGACCACACAGTTTCATAGTGAAGCACGGGGATCCAACTAGTGAGTAAATAAAATTCAACCAAGAAAAACAGAATAACTGAGTTGGAAGAGACCTTGGAGGTCTTCTAGTCCAACCCCCTGCTCAGGCAGGAAGCCCTGTACCATTTCAGACAAAGGGCTGTCCAATCTTGTCTTGAAAATCTCCAGTGACGGAGCACCCACAACTTCCGGTGGCAAGGAGTTCCACTGGTTCTCACCGTGAGGAAATTCCTCCTTCATTCCAGCTTCCTTCTCTCCTTGATTAGTTTCCATCCGTTGCTGCTTGTCCTGCCTTCAGGGGCTTTGGAAAATAGGTTGACCCCCTCTTCTTTGAGACAGCCCCTCAAGCAGTGGTGGGATTCAAATACTTTCACAACCACTTCTCTGCCCTCATGATTTCTTCCAACAACCAGTTCACCAAACTGCTCAGAAAGTTAACAACCAGTTCTTATAAACCGGTGCAAACCAGATGAATACCACCTCTGTTCTCAAGGCTCCAGATGCCTGAAGCCATCAGCAACATCTGGCATTCCAGGTTCAGATTCTGTCTGGCCTTAATTTGGTTTATCTGCTTTGGCGTAGGGAACCCAAATTGCCTTTCATTTTTCCCTACTTGATCCAGAAATACCATCTTTGTGGCAGCAGTAAAGCTCCACCTGGCATTTCGTTTCAAGAGCTGTTTGCCACGGGAGTAAACTCCGTCTCCTGTGCTTCCCACGGCTCCCAAATTAAATGCAGCGGGGTAGCTAAAATACCCTGAAATTTATGGCCTGCCAGCTAAATAAGGCCTCCCATTATTTCATATAGGTACTCTGCCCAAGAAAATATTGCTTATCATCAAAAGGCATTTATTTTCTGGAAACAGAATGTCCTCTTTAAAGCACTCTAATGCTGAGCTGCCCACTCTGGCAGGGAGTAATTAAATTAAATTTGGGGAACATGACATAGCATATTCATCCCTCATTACATCCCCGCGAGCCCAAAAGATACAAATATGGGCCGGAAAGCAGCTTTTCTGCCTTGTTTGCACATATAAAAGGACCACCTGTTAATACATTCTTCTTTTTCTAAGTACTTTTTTTTACCCTTCATCACTTGCATCAGTAATTAGAACAAACTGGTTCATTAAGCTAATATCATCGTGGCCTTATAAAAAAAATTCCCTAGGAGGGATGGGTTGGTTATAGAATGCATGTATTTATTTGCCTGCCTGCCTGCCTGTATGTCTATCTAATCTTATCTATTCATCTATCTATCTTTATCAATCTACCTAATTATTATCTATCTTATCTATCTATCTCTAATCTATCTATCCATTTAATTTTATCTATCTAATCTATTCATCTATCCTACCTCTATATCTATCTATCTATCTATCTATCTATCTATCTATCTATCTATCTATCTATCTATCTAACCTATCTAATCTATCTAATCTATTTAACCTTATTTATCTCTATCTACCTATTTATTATTTATCTATCTAATCTATTTAACCTTATCTATATCTACCTATTTATTATTTATCTATCTAATCTATCTAATATATTTAACCGTATCCATTTATCTATATCTACCTATTTATTATCTATTTATCTATCTCTATCGATCGGTTGATCGGTTGATCTATCTATCTGATTTTCGTCCTGCCAGTGATTCACTTATAGAGAACTGAAGGCATTGAAGATATATAACATTCCTTCTTCCTCCTATTTTCCCCACAACAATAACCCTGAGAGATTGGTTGGGCTTGGAGTGAGGGACTGCCCAAAAGTCACCCAGCCAACTTTAATGCATTAGGTAGGACTAGAACTCACCGTCTCCCGGTGATTGGCCCAAAGTCACCCAGCTGTCTTTCATATCTAAAGCAGGACTAGAACTCAATGTCTCCTGGTGATTGGCCCAAAGTCACCCAGTTAGCTTTCATGGCTAAGGCGGGACTAGAACTCACTGTCTCCTGGTGATTGGCCCAAAGTCACCCAGCTGGCTTTCATGTCTAAGGCAGGACTAGAACTCACCGTCTTCTGGTCATTGACCCAAAGTCACCCAGCAGGCTTTCATATCTAAAGCAGGACTAGAACTCACTGTCTCCTGGTGATTGGCCCAAAGTCACCCAGTTAGCTTTCATGGCTAAGGCGGGACTAGAACTCAATGTCTCCTGGTGATTGGCCCAAAGTCACCCAGTTAGCTTTCATGTCTAAGGCAGGACTAGAACTCACTGTCTCCTGGTCATTGACCCAAAGTCACCCAGCAGGCTTTCATGTCTAAGGCAGGACTAGAACTCACTGTCTCCTGGTGATTGGCCCAAAGTCATCCAGCTGGCTTTCATGTCTAAGGCAGGACTAGAACTCACTGTCTCCTGGTCATTGACCCAAAGTCATGCAGCTGGCTTTCATGTCTAAGGCAGGACTAGAACTCACTGTCTCCTGGTCATTGACCCAAAGTCACCCAGCAGGCTTTCATGTCTAAGGTGAGACTAGAACTCACTGTCTCCTGGTGATTGACCCAAAGTCACCCAGCTGGCTTTCATGTCTAAGGTGAGACTAGAACTCACTGTCTCCTGGTCATTGACCCAAAGTCACCCAGCTGGCTTTCATGTCTAAGGTGAGACTAGAACTCACTGTCTCCTGGTCATTGACCCAAAGTCACCCAGCAGGCTTTCATGTCTAAGGCGGGACTAGAACTCACCGTTTCCAGCCTGCTGCATTCATCATTAATCAAAACAGTGTGTTGTATTGATTTCAGTGTAGTGTTTCTCAGACTTGGCCATGATAAGACACGTGGAGGTCAGCTCCCGGGGATCACGGGATCCCTTTTTGCGACCTTCTGACAAGCAAAGTCAATAGGTCAAAGAGCTTCGCTTAACAACTAACTTCACAACTTCAGTGATTCACTTAGCAGACGTCGCAAGGAAGGCCGTAAAACAAGGCCCCAGTCGCTTAAAACATCTCCCTCGGCAGCAGAAATGTTGAGTTCCACTGTGGTCGTAAGTCGAGCACGACCTACAATGGATCAAGGAGCTGCAGCTCAGACATCTTATCCCACAGGGTACGCACCGCCAGGATTCGAACTTGGTACCTTGAGCGGCGTCAGAGTCGTCGTTCCGTTGCCCCACCCGCATGGGAGGGAAGGAAGAACTTTTCCAGCCAACGTGAGGTGTACAAAATGGGGGGGGGGGCTTATTTACCAGAAACAGCCTGAGGACTTTTTTCTTTTTTTTAATCCACTCTTACGGTCGAGTTTAGCCGATTGTCGGTGAGGTTGGCACTATAACTCCCAAAGAATCTGGCTGGGGGCCCTGAGGGCTAATGAAAGCTTGTCAGGCCAAACCAGAACGCCCTCCCACACACACACACACATTTCCTAATAGCACCCTGTGATTTATGGGCAAGACAGATCTTGATGGATAGCCCTCTTGATGTGAGCCAGAGGCTAATGGGTTCAGCTGGGAGCCAGAAATAAGCAGTATCTCTCAAAGTAAACACCACAAACACACACACACACACACACATGCGCGGAGGGGGGCAGAGAGAAAGAGACACCAATTCCCACTGAGCCATAGCAAAAGAGATCCTGTTTCTTGGGTGCAGTTGTGTTCTCCAAGATTTCCCCTTTTCATAGCTGAGAAAGTGCGATTTGGGGGGGGGAAGGACATCAGCTACCCTGTTTGTCTGTGGTTTTATTTATTTCTCACTTTTAGCGTGGATTCTTCTTTGGCAAATTTATTTATTTATTATTTATTTATTATTCGTTAGTTAGTGTTCTCTGCTCACCAGAGGAGAAAGGATAAGATACTGTGTGTATGAAATCAAGGGGGTCCAAACTTGGCTTCTTGAAGACTCGTGGACTTCAACTCCCAGAATTTCCCAGCCAGCATGATTCTGGGAGTTGATGTCCACAAAGTCTTAAAAGGTGCCCAGGTTGGAAGCTCCTGTAGTAAACTATATCGAATCAAATCGGTAAACAGGACGAGGATCAAAAGTTGCTGCCCGTCACCTCGAAAATGGTGCACACTGGTCCACCTCCTTGGCCCCTAATCTAGAAAATAGAATAACATAGCATTTCTTTTGCAAACTGCAGGAAAAAAATAGTTTAAAACATTCCGGGGGGGGGGAAGAGGGAAGGGAAGGCCGAAGGGAGATGAAGATGAGAAGGGAGGGAGGAGAGAAGAGAAGGAGGAAAGGAGATGAAGATGAGGATGGAAGGGAGGAAGATAAGGAAGGCAGGAGATGAAGATGAGAAGAAAGGATGGAAGGGAGGGAGGAGGGAAAGAGGGAGGGAGGAAGGGAGGAGAAGGAAGGCAGGAGACGAAATTGAGGATGGGAGGAAGGGAGAGCTGGAGGAGAGAGAAGGAGGGAGATAAAGATGAGAAGGGAGGAAGGAAAGAGAAGGGAGAAGGGAGAGGGATGAGAAGGAGGGGAGGAAAGGAGGGAGGAGAAGGAGGATGGGAGATAAAGATGAGAAGGAAGGAAGGAAATTTGTTCCTGCCTTTTTCAAAATTCTGCGTGCAGAAAACACAGGGTTTGCTTTTCCTTTCGTTGCCCTCAGAGAGAAAGCAGCTTGCGGGGCCACTTGATCAGAGCTGCATTTCCTTGTCTCTCAAGTGGGACAAACCCTCCATCCAGAGGCTCTATTTATGGACCCAGGGGCTGGCTTGTTTCTGCAACCTGGGGCCCTCCTAGAATTTCCCAACTGGGGTTTTTTTTCCCCCAGCCCCCACTCCCCAGGGCTGAAGAGTTGCAAAAATCAAAGTTGTAATTTCTCCCTGAAAACAAAAATTTTCTCCCAGTGTTGTTGTTTCTTTTCTGTGTTTTTTTCCTGCATTTCCGCCCCCCTAGGAATATTATTTCAGTCTGTGTGACTGGCTGGATGTGCGTCTCTCCTGTCTCCTTTGCTCTGAGGGCCAGGCTGGACTCAACCTTTTGGAAAGTGTTCTGTACAGTCATTTACATTCGTGTAAATGCCGCGCTGTGATTGGTCAAAGCGCACAGTGATCCGATTGGTCGAGCAAGCCGCACTGATTGGCCCGCTGCGGATCTCCTGCGATTGGTGGAAATTAATCGCAGGAGATTCAAAGAGGTGCCATTGGTTGCGGCCGCCGCGGCTTGGAAATAAAAAGCTGCTGTTTTCCCCCCAGAACCCGAGCCGTTCTCGGGACTAATAAAAGAGCTAAACCAAGTCACTGAGTCCTGGTCTCCTTGCCGCGACGGACACAACAGAAAGTTTTATCAGTGTTCCCTTTTTTTAGCCCTGTAAAAGGGTCACGAGCGGTTAAAGTGCCGGAATTATCAAAGGACAAGGCTGTGTTGCCGAAGAGGGTCAACTTGGGCGAAGGACAGAAGTGGGTGACAGAAACAAGCTCGTCTACACAACCGGGCAGTTTAAAATCATGGCTGCCTGAGGAATCCTGGGAGTTGAAGTCCACAAGTCTCGGGGTTGCCAACTTTGGAGACATGATTGACAGTCTGAACTTGGTCCCTTTTTTCAGTGCTGTTGTAATTTCGAACTAAATGTCTCTTTGTCCTACTGTGATCCGTCATCTCTGCAGTATGTAAGCTCCAGCAATTGTGTTGGGGATACCTCACAAACAAACACACACACACACACACACACACACACTGCTATCCTTGTCTCTGTCAACTGGAAGTCCATAGTTCCTATAGAGGAGACTATTTGTAGCTCAAGGTTGCTCTTTGAGTTTGGAGGTTTTCTTGCATCTTGCAGACGTTTCATGACCCGATTAGGTAACATCATCAGTGCTAGAAGGAAGTGGGGATTGTGGAGAGGAGGAGGAGGAGGAGGAGGAGGAGGAGATGGAGATGATAGGGGAACTGTGGGGTCCTTGGTGCTCTGAATTTGGTGGTTTTAAATGCACTTTTCAGGACCCAATTAGGTAACATCATCAGTGCTAGAAGGGAGGTAGGGTTTGCAGGGAGAAGGAAGAAGAGAGAGGATGTGGGGTCCCTGTTGATCTCTGAGCTTGATGGTTTTCTTGCAGACATTTCATTGCCCAAGTAGGTAATATCATCAGTGTTAGTGGAATAGAATAGAAAATTGTTGGGTTCTTGAGTTTGATCCAGCACTCTTGCTTAAGCCAGAGATTCTCTACCTTTTCAGACAAATGGCAGTCCAGTCTCTTCTTAACCCCCCCGCCCTCCATCCCCCCACCCCCAGGGATGAAGCACCTACAACTTCTGGTGGCAAGCAGTTCCTCGGGTTCATTGTTCCAACTATGAGGACGTGTCTCTTTAATTCCAGGTTGCTTCTCTCCTTGATGAGTTTCCATCCATTGTTTCTTGTCTTTGCCTTCAGGGGCTCTGGAGAATAAAGAGCTTGACTGCCTCTCCTTCCTTTGATCTCTTTTGCTATCCCTCCCTTCACTGGGAGTTATCTGCAAGGATTCGCCTACATTTGTCATCAGCTCACTTAATGACGGTTGGGGAATCGGCGCATCTCTGAAGCCATTCCACGACCTTCTCGTGCCCTTTGTGTTGGATGAAGAGAATGCATCTCTCCGCTGGCTTTTAAAAATGCTGTCGTGTTGCCATTAAAACCCCTATAATTGGAGTCTTCCCCATGGCTTATAATTTAACATCGACTTTAATAGTTTAAATAGGTTTGTGGTTTGTTTGGGTTTTTTTTTAACTTGCATTTGGATTGCAATTGATCTTGGCACTCAGTGTCGAGAGCCTAATAAACACAAATATAGACTAATAATGAATAAATATCTGCCAGAAGCAGCGGGAACATGATGCATACACAGACACACTATGGTTTTCTGCAGGAGAATTTTTGTTAGAGAAAGGAAAAAGATTTCTAAGAATGGAAGCAAATTCCTTCCTTTGGCACCCAAGGTGCCATCTGCTTTGTTCACACAACACAAGGGGAAAAAATCTCTAACAATCTCTAAGGGGCTTGAGCAAGGGGTTAGCATTCAAGTTTCCATTCAACCAATGGGCTGAGGATCACTGGTGGTCCATGAGGAAATTTTGGTGGTCTGCAGAGAAATGTCCCCCCCCCCCCCCCCCGCCCAAAGCAATTAATCCAGGCTGTGTTGGAACACAAGGCTTGCGTCGCTTGCATTGTGAACAACACGAGGTAGTGAGGGGAGGGGGGAAAGGGTGGAGGGGGGACTTGCCCCATGTGCCCCATGCACCTGGCCTGGCCACCGGGCTGCTTCTTTCCGCTTCTTTCTTCTTCTGCTTTTGGCTGCATGCAAGGAAAGCAGCCAAAGTCTTTCTTTCTCTCCTCCAAACTCCACCAGAAATGAGTCTCTGGGACTCTGCAAGGCCTCCTGTTCCAAAGACTCCTTTCTGGCAGAGTTTGGGGGAGAGAAAGAAAGACTTCTGCGGCTTCTGCTGCTTTCCTTGCAAGAAGCCAAAAGTATCTCCCCTCTCTCCCTCTCTCTCTCTCTCTCTCTCTCTCCCTCCCTCCTTCCCTCCCTCCCTCCCTCCCTCCCTCCCTCTCTCTCCCTTTCTCTCTCTCTCTCTCCCCCCCCCCCCGAGAATGGAGCTGGAGACAGTATCCTGCAATCCCAAAGAAAGAACGATCGATCAGTAGGAAAACAGGGTGGGGGATTTTCCTGCAGACTTTTTGGGGGGATTTTCCCAGGGTCTCTGGTCCGCGAGATTTAAAATGATGAGTTTGGTGGTCCCTGAGATCCAAAAGGTTGGTTCTGATCCAACCCCTGTTCAGGCAGGAAACCCTATAGCATTTCGGACAAATGGTCATCCAATGTCTTCTTGAAAACCTGCAGTGTTGGAGAATCCACAACTTCTGGTGGCAAACTGTTCCACTGGTTAATTGTTCTAACTGTCAGGAAGTTTCTCCCTGGTTCTAGGTTGCTTCCCTCTTTGATTAGCTAAATGTCTACAGAGAGTTTCAATCCTCCAGGTCCTGGTTGTCCCAAAGGTGTTTTTTCTTGAGGTAACGGAACTTTCTGGTTTCTTTTCTGCGGAAGACATTTCACTTCCCATCCAAGAAGCTTCTTCAGTTCTGATAAGGTAATGGGGAATGGAAGGATTTGTATTCCTTGCAGACAGCTCATTCCCTCTAAAGACTTCTAGCTATACAATTTGGGATGAACGCCTGTTGAATGGTGTGGGAGTAGGAAGGGATTCCCAGAGGGAAAATTGCAGACTACAGGAACCATTTGCAGAACTGAAGAAGCTTCCTGGATGAGAAGGGAAATGTCTTCAAAAGAAAAAAAAAAGAAAGTCCGTTTGCCTCCTGAAAAAGCACCTTTGGGACAACTGAGGACACAGATCAACCTCCAAGTGGCCTCAACGACTCTCTAAAAAGGATGCCAACGACCAGCTGTGTCTGCAAGGAGTGTAAATCCTTCCGTTCCCCACCACCCAGTCAGAACTGAAGAAGCTTCTTGTGTGAGAAGCGAAACATCTTTAAAAGAAAAAAAATAAGGAAGTCCAGTTGCCTCCTGAAAAAAAGCACCTTTGGGTCTCCCTTTGATTCGTTTCCATCCTTTGTTTATTGTCCTGCCTTCAGGCCTGGGGGAACAGATTGACCGCCTCTTGTTTGGGGCAGCCTCTCAAATATTGAAAAACTAGTGAAAAGAAGGATGCAGGGGTCTCCAACCTTGGCTCCTGGAAGCCTGGCGGACTTCAACTCCCAGAGTTCCACAGCCATCTGGCTGTGGAATTCTGGGAGTTGAAGTCCGCCAGGCTTCCAGGAGCCAAGGTTGGAGACCCCTGGACTAGGGGGGGACACAATAGCAGTGCTCCAATATTTGAAGGGCTTCCTTCCACAAAGAAGAAGGAGGAGAACTGTTCTCCATTTTCTCCGGCACTGATGCTGTTCCCTAGTTGGGTCATGAAACGTCTGCAAGAAAACCACCCAGCTCAGAGAGCCCCAAGGACCCCACAGCTCAATATTTTCTTCTGTTGACCAATTAAGATTAGTATCACAGCATCATAGCGGATTTTTTTTTTTTTATCATCTTGCTTGTAAACTGACCAGAGTCTAGAAATTTGATAAATAAATAAATACATCCATAAATAACATGGTTACCCCAGAATTGGCAGGAGCTTCTGCAATTGCAGAAGTTTCTGGGTTCAAGGATTTTGTTGTGGTGGTTTTCTGACTCTAGCAAGGATCCTGCAATGTGCTGATGTGTTCGCCCCTAAAATCTTTTTTTTTTTTTTTAGATTTGGAGTACAAAGGTCGTCTCTGCTCCTGCTCTTTTCTCCTTTTCTTTGATGCTGGGCGATCATTTGGGGCAGAGCGCTCCTTCCGTTTTCCCCAGTTGTGCTTTTCGTCCTTCCTGCTTTTTTTCTTTAATTGCTGCTTTGATTAATTGCCTAATCGTTAGGTTTGCCATTGGACAAGGCCTCCTTGGTGCCTTTGATTGGACGTCAACCCTGACAGCGAGGCGCTGTGGGGGCGACTAAGAACGTATAGGAATTTACCTAAAATGCAGCGCTGCGTCTTGTCTTCCCTCGATTAATTACACCTGGAGAAGTGTGTTAGCCAGATGTTTAGACTGGGTGTGGCATCGTTATCCACCTCTGGAGCCCTTCCCAGGCAACCTGAGATAGGCAGATGTTTGTGGATGTTTGATGGAGTTGCAAATATGCCGCGGGATGGACACTGTTCCAAGACAAGCTGCCTTTTGCAGTTGACTGATGGCGAATTTGTCAACGCCAATGGAGTTCAAGTGGTGAGTGGTGGAGTTCTCGCCTCACAACCAGGAGGCTGTGAGTTCAATCCGAGGTAGAGGCAGATATTTCTCTCTCTGGGCACAGTGAGAATATATCAGTGCAGGGTGGGGAAAAACTCCGCATTGGCAACAGGAAGAGCATCCGGCCAGTAAACACTCAGCTCCCTTCAATTGCCCGAACTCTACCCTGCAAGGGATTGTGGGGTTATTAAAAGAAGATGTACAGTGTTCAAGTGGTGCTCCAGGTCTTTGTATTTTGTTATCTTCTCCAGTTCTTTCTCTTCTCTTCTGCTATCTGCAGGCACTGCCACATCCACTATTCAGACTTAATTTTCTTATATACAGTTCCTAAGAATAGAATAGAATAGAATAGAGTAGAGTAGAGTAGAATAGAATAGAATAGAATAGAATAGAATAGAATAGAATATAGAATAGAATAGAATAGAATAGAATAGAATAGAATAGAATAGAATAGAATAGAGAATAGAGAATAGAGAATAGAGAATAGAGAATAGAATAGAATAGAATATCGAATAGAGTAGAATAGAATAGAATAGAATAGAATAGAATAGGGAAGAGAAGAGAAGAGAAGAGAAGAGAAGAGAAGAGAAGAGAAGAGAAGAGAAGAGAAGAGAAGATGGAATGGAATGGAATAGAGAATAAAATAGAATACAATAGAATAGAATAGAATAGAATAGAATAGAATAGAATAGAATAGAATAGAATAGAATAGAATAGAATTCTTTGTTGGCCAAGTGTGAGTGGACACACAAGGAATTTGTCTTGGTGCAAATGCTCTCAGTGTCCATAAAAGAAAAGAGACATTCATCAAGAGTCAAGAATCATCAGGTGCAACACTTAATAATAGTCACAGGGTACAATAAGCAATCAAATCATACTAGGAAACAGTCAATATAAATTGTAAGGATACAAGCAACAAAGTTACAGTCCTACAGTCACAAGTGGGAGGGGATGGGCAATAAGGAGTGAGGAGAAGATTAATAGTAATAGTTATGCAGACTTTGTAAATAGTTGGACAGTGTTGAGGGAATTATTTGTTTAGCAGAATTATGGCATTGGGGGAAAAACTCTCCTTGTGTGTTTAGTTGTTCTGGTGTGCAGGGCTCTATAGTGTCGTTTTGAAGGAAGAAGCTGAAACAGTTTATATCTGAGATGTGAGGGCCCTGTAGATATTTTCCCAGCCCTCTTTTTGACTCAGGGTGCAGGATGCAGGTTCTCCATGGAAGGCAGGTTGGTAGCCAGTGTTTTTTCTGCAGTCCCAGTTATCTTCTGGAGTCTGTGTCTGTCCTGTTGGGTTGCAGAACCCAACTGGACAGTTATAGGGGTGCAGTGTTTCCTGCATTTAACTGCATTTACAAGGAGCTCTGAGCTGGTCTTGGTCCAATGGGGGGTGGGGTGGATGTTAATTGTCGGTTTTGGCGCTAACTCGGCCGTTATTGATAAATGCCAGAAAATGACCGCAAAAACAAGACCCAGCTATCATTTTAAAAAAGATAAACAGCATAACTGAGGTTTCCAGATGGAGCTTTGACTTTTTCAGCTGGAAGGACAGCTACAGCTACAGATTAACAGAGTTGGAAGGGACCTGGTAGGTCATCTAGTCTAACCCACCCCCACCCAAGCAGACCCTACACTATTTTTGACAGATAGCAGTCCAGTCTCTTCTTGAAACCCGGAGCCTTTCCGAAGGAAAAAGAAATCTCCAAAGTGAAGAAAAGGGGAATTGGTTTGGGTGGTTGAGGTGCTCCAGGAACATTTCCAATCCTGCAAATTAGAGGCTCTCTTTCTTTTTATCTTTCAAATCTTTGTTCCTCGTTGCCTTCTGCACAATTTAGATAAATGAGAATAAACGGTGTGGCTCTCGCCGGAAAAAGGAATCCTTAATTGAATTCATTATAGTACATTAAACCATTGAGTTGGTGGAGTAGGTGTTCAAAAGGCCATCTCCTTTTTTTTTCACGGTTTGTTAAACTTAGTTTGCAAAAAAAATAAAACAAAAATCGATCAGAATAGAGCTGGGTGGGACCTTGGAGGTCTTCTAGTCCAGCCCCCTGTACCCTATACCGTTTCAGACAAATATCTCTCCTTAAAAACCTCCAGAGAGGGTTTTTTTTTTCAGGAGGCGACTGGAATTTCTTCTGTTTTTTTCTTTGAAGAAATTTCACTTCTCGTCCAAGAAGCTTCTTCAACTCTGACTGGATGATGGAGGAAGGGAAGGATTTACACTCCTTGCAGACCGCTGGTCATTTGCATCCTTTAAAGAGAGTCCTTGAGGCCACTTGGAGGTTTGTCTCTGCCCTCAGTTGTCCCAAAGGGTGCTTTCCCCCCTGCCCAGAGGCAACTGGACTTTCTGGTTTTTCTTTGAAGATGTTTCGCTTCTCATCCAAGAAGCTTCTTCAGCTCTGACTGAATGGTGGAAGAAGGAAAGGATTTATATTCCTTGCAGGCCGCTGGTCATTTGCATCCTTTTAGAGCAGGGGTAAGGAACGTTGGCTCTTTTATCACTTATGGACTTCAACTCCCAGAATTCCTGAGGGAGCCATAAAAGGTTCCCCATCCCTGGCCTACTGGTTTTTTCAGTTGTGAGGGAAATCAATTTTTGACTTGAATGGGACTGTTTAATATACAAATGTAGAACATACAAAGAATATATATAAAAATATGTCCTACATTTGTATATTAAACAGTCCCATTCAAGTCAAAAATTGATTTCCCTCACAACTGAAAAAACCAGTAGGCCAGGGATGGAGAACCTTTTATGGCTCACTCAGGAATTCTGGGAGTTGAAGTCCATAAGTGATAAAAGAGCCAACGTTCCTTACCCCTGTTTTAGAGGGTCGTTGAGGCCACTTGGAGGTTTATCTGTGTCCTCAGGGATAGTGCAAATGGTTCCCCCTGGAGATCCCTTCCTACTCCCACACCATTCAAGGAGGGTTCATCCCAAATTGTGTAGCTAAAAGTCTATAGAGATTCTCAGTCATCCAGGTGAGGATTGTCCACCAAAGGTGCTTTTTCAGGAGGCAACTGGACTTTTTTGGGTTTTTTTTTTTCCTTTGAAGATGTTTCACTTCTCACTCGACAGACCTCCAGCAATGAAGCACCCACAACTTCCAGTGGCAGGCTGTTCCACTGGTGAATTGTCCTCCCTGTTAGGAAGTTGCTCCTTAATTCCAGATTGCTTCTCTCTTGGATGAGTTTCCATCCATTGTTTCTTGTCCTTCCCTCTGGTGCTTTGGAAAATAATTTGATCCCCTCTTCTTTGCGGCAGCCCCTCAAATAGAGAAGGAGCTATCAAGGGCTGACCAGATGATTTTTATATTTATTTTGGCTTCAAACTTTGATTGGTTTATCAAAATATAAAATACCAAGATAATAATAATAATAATAATAATAATAATAATAATAATAATAATAATAATAATAATAATAATAATAATAATAATAATAATAATAAATAATAATAGTAGTAGTAGTAGTAATAATAGTAATAATAGAAAAATAAGAAGAGAGAGGAAGAAGAAAAAGAAAAGATATTGTGTAAAGAGCGGAAAGGCAAGAAAAACTCTCCAACTCTCTTTAGCACAATGGAAAGTAACAACATTACACCTGCAACTTTTTTACTTTTACACAACAGTAGGTACGAGCCATTTCTCTAACAACGAACGTATCTAATTAGCAAAAACAAAATCAAAGTTTCGTTTCTTTTTTTCATTGCATAAAAATCTGGAAGCAATTTCAAAAAAGAAATGTTGAGATAGATTCTCTTTTTGGGAGGCAAAAAAAAAAATCCATTTGACCATCTCTGGTTCTCTTTGCTATGAGGGACAATACATGCTTTCTGTTCACTCATTAATCCTTTATCGTAATTTATAGGAAGAAAATCCTCCATGTTGATTTTTTTTTAACCCTAAAGGGAAAAAACACTTTCTCTGGTTTTGAGATCATTTTTTTTGACCCATTCAAAGATGGACAATTTTTCAACGATAGGACTTTCAACTTGCTTCTTCATCCAAGAAGAACAAGTGGAGAAGGAGAAGAAGAAAATACGACAAAATGAGCAAAACATTTTTGCTTATCTACATGGGAAAATATGTGGTGTGCAGACTCTTGAAATGTACATTGTGTCCTAGTCTTAAACAAATGTTTTAATAAAAAGATGGGTCATTTGTCTTCGGCCCCTAAGAAATTAATTGCCTAGATTGTACTGGAGAAAGGCTCTTTGGATGCATGCTGAACATGGGGAGAACATGAAAGGACATTTGATCATGTTTGCAGGACGTGTGAGAAGCCAGAACATTTTGTGTAGAAACACGTGCACTAATTCAGATTATTTTAAAGACAAATGGAAGAGATCATTTGCAGCTCAGGGTTCAATTGGGACGTCCCTGGTGCTCTTTGAGCTTCAGGGGTGGGATTCTACCTGGTTGGACCGGTTCTATAGTCACTCCTTACCTGGCCTGCGCACCATCCAACTTGCCTGCGTTTGGTAAGTTGCTATTGTTCCTTTTTTTTTTCCCCGACCATCAGCTGTTCTGCTGTGCGGGAAAATTTAGATTAGCTAGAAAGCAGGAAATTGTTGAATTTCTTGCTTTCTAGTTAATCTAAAAGCAGAGCTGAACCTTCCTTAGGACTGAAGTTTCTATTTTTCAGTGCAGATTCAAGTAGCAGATTGCAGAAAGGTGGATCTCTGAGTGAATCTGTGATTCTGCGACCAACTCAATCTGCCTGCCTGCTGTGCCTGATTTTGGGTAAAAGTTGCTCTTTTTTTATAAAAAATTCAATATTTACATAAATATTTATAATATTTACATACAAACCACGGCCACCCAGTCATATGACCACCAAGCCACACACACAAATTAGGCCACACCCACAGAACTGGTTGCTAAGAAATTTGAATTCCACCCCTGCTGAGCTTGGTTGCTTTCTTTCAGACATTTCATGACCCAGCTAGATAACATCATCGGTACTAGAAGGGAGTGGGGTTTGTGGAGAGGAGGAGGAGGAGGAGAACTATGGAATCCTTGATGCTCTCTGAGCTTGGTTGTTTCCTTGCAGATATTTTATTACCAAACTAGGTGATATCATCAATGCTAGAAGGGAATGGGATTTGCTCTCAGTTTATATTCTAGTGGCTTGTCATTTTGTATAATTGTGACTTGCCCTGTCAGTCTTCCTGGAGGTTCCTTGGTTAGACTCATCTTTGCTGCTGCTTTCTTTGTCTGAATTGGTAGTTTCTTGATTGGGGTGCTGTTTATAATGCCAACAAACTAAGAACAGGTTAATCAAGGAATCAAACAAGTTTACAATGTGCTATTTTATGTTGTTACTATTATTGTTGTTGTTGTTATAAGCAAGCCACTGGTATATAACATGAGAGCAATCGTCACTCCCTTCTGGCACTGATGATATTACTCAGTTGGGTCATGAAATGTCTGCAAGGAAACAACCTCAGAGAGCACCAAGGACACCACAGTCCTCCTCCTCCTTCCCCCTCCTCCTCTCCTCTCCCCTCTCCTCCTCCTCCCTCCCTCCAAACCCCCCCCTCCCTTCTAGCACTGATGATGTTCCCTAGTTGGGTCATGAAATGTCTGCAAGGAAACCACCCAGCTCAGAGAGCACCAAGGACCCCATAGTCCACCTCCTTCTCCTCCTCCTGCTTTCCACCTCCTTCTTCTTCCCCCCCCTACTCCTTTCTTCCTCCTCCTCTTCTCCTCCTCCCCTTTCTCTCTACAACCCCCCCTCCCTTCTAGCACTGATGATGTTACCTAGTTGGGTTATGAAATTTCTGCAAGGAAACCACCCAGCTCAGAGAGCACCAAGGACCCCATAGTCCACCTCCTTCTCCTCCTCCTGCTTTCCACCTCCTTCTTCTTCCCCCCTACTCCTTTCTTCCTCCTCCTCTTCTCCTCCTCCCCTTTCTCTCTACAACCCCCCCTCCCTTCTAGCACTGATGATGTTACCTAGTTGGGTTATGAAATTTCTGCAAGGAAACCACCCAGCTCAGAGAGCACCAAGGACCCCATAGTCCACCTCCTTCTCCTCCTCCTGCTTTCCGCCTCCTTCTTCTTCCCCCCTACTCCTTTCTTCCTCCTCCTCTTCTCCTCCTCCCCTTTCTCTCTACAACCCCCCCTCCCTTCTAGCACTGATGATGTTACCTAGTTGGGTTATGAAATTTCTGCAAGGAAACCACCCAGCTCAGAGAGCACCAAGGACCCCATAGTCCACCTCCTTCTCCTCCTCCTGCTTTCCGCCTCCTTCTTCTTCCCCCCTACTCCTTTCTTCCTCCTCCTCTTCTCCTCCTCCCCTTTCTCTCTACAACCCCCCCTCCCTTCTAGCACTGATGATGTTCCCTAGTTGGGTCATGAAATGTCTGCAAGGAAACCACCCAGCTCAGAGAGCACCAAGGACCCCATAGTCCACCTCCTTCTCCTCCTCCTGCTTCCCACCTCCTTCTTCTTCCCCCCCTACTCCTTTCTTTCTCCTCCTCTTCTCCTCCTCCCCTTTCTCTCTACAACCCCCCCTCCCTTCTAGTACTGATGATGTTACCTAGTTGGGTTATGAAACGTCTGCAAGAAAACCACCCAGCTCAGAGAGCACCAAGGACCCCATAGTCCACCTCCTTCTCCTCCTCCTGCTTCCCACCTCCTTCTTCTTCCCCCCCTACTCCTTTCTTCCTCCTCCTCTTCTCCTCCTCCCCTTTCTCTCTACAACCCCCCCTCCCTTCTAGCACTGATGATGTTCCCTAGTTGGGTCATGAAATGTCTGCAAGGAAACCACCCAGCTCAGAGAGCACCAAGGACCCCATAGTCCACCTCCTTCTCCTCCTCCTGCTTCCCACCTCCTTCTTCTTCCCCCCCTACTCCTTTCTTTCTCCTCCTCTTCTCCTCCTCCCCTTTCTCTCTACAACCCCCCCTCCCTTCTAGTACTGATGATGTTACCTAGTTGGGTTATGAAACGTCTGCAAGAAAACCACCCAGCTCAGAGAGCACCAAGGACCCCATAGTCCACCTCCTTCTCCTCCTCCTGCTTCCCACCTCCTTCTTCTTCCCCCCCTACTCCTTTCTTTCTCCTCCTCTTCTCCTCCTCCCCTTTCTCTCTACAACCCCCCCTCCCTTCTAGTACTGATGATGTTACCTAGTTGGGTTATGAAACGTCTGCAAGAAAACCACCCAGCTCAGAGAGCACCAAGGACCCCATAGTCCACCTCCTTCTCCTCCTCCTGCTTTCCACCTCCTTCTTCTTCCCCCCCTACTCCTTTCTTTCTCCTCCTCTTCTCCTCCTCCCCTTTCTCTCTACAACCCCCCCTCCCTTCTAGCACAGATGATGTTCCCATTTGGGTCATGAAATGTCTGCAAGGAAACCACCAAGCTCAGAGAGCCCCAAGGACCCCGGAATTTAAAAACTAATCCACGGTTGAACTCAGAGGCGTTTCTTCTAGGACTGATGGATGAACAGCTGGGAAAAAAGTGTCACAGAACTTCGTTTCTCTGCATGATAACTGCAGTGAGACTATTATACGTTCATAAGGGGGAAGGTTCAGTGCTGCCCACAGCGGAAGAATGGTTAGCAAAGATGATAATTGTATAATTTTAGAATTGTAAGCCATCCAGAGTCACTTGGTTTTACTTGGGTGACTATAGAAACTGAATGAATAAGTAAATAACATAAATAGATGGTGGAACTTGCAGAGATAGTTAAACTGACTTCTTTGATTAGAGAAAAAAACAGCTTCTACTAGAAACCTACGATAGACTTTTTACATAAAAGGCAAAAAAAAAAGAGAGGTACTTTTGATTTGTGGTTTGGATGATTAGAAAATATTTGATAACGGAAAAAGAGAGAGAGTTTTGGATAACCATAGAATAAGAGGTAATATTGTAATCACACTTGTAGTTGCTGAAAAGGAAATCTGGAAACTTTGTGTGTGTGTGTGTGTGTGTTTTTTGTGGACATTATTTTTGTACTTTTTCCTTCTCTGTTTTGACCTATTTTTTCTTTCTTCACTTTGGATTAGTTTCTATCTTTAAAAAAAAAAAAATTAATGACATTTATACCATTACCACCAGCCTACTGGGATCTTTACATGGGGGCTGGTCTCTTAGTTTGCTTTCAGTGTACATGAATTATTTGGCTACAGAGCCGGCTGAGTGGACTTTGGGCCAATTCTTCTGTCTCATCACAACTCACCTCATAGATTTGTTGTTATACAGAAGAAGAAGAGGAAGGCATGTTGGATATGTTTGCTGTCTTGAGATATTTGTAAATATAAGAAAGGTTGATTACAAATAAAAGAGAATGGAATGGAATGGACAGAAGAAAGGGGAGGGAAGAGAAGGAAGGGAAAGGGAAGGAAAATGTGGAAAGGAAAGGAAGAGAAGGGAAGGGAAAAAGAAAAGAGCAAAGGAAAAGGAAGGAGAAAAGGAAGGGAAGGGAAGAAGAAAGGAAAGGAAAAAGGAAAGGAAAATAAGGAAAGGAAGGGAAGGGGAAAAGGAAAGAGGAAAGGAAAAGAAAGAAGAAAAGGAAGGGAAGAAGAAAAGAAAGGAAAGAAGGAAAGGAAAAAAGGGAAGGGAAGGAGAAAAGAAAGGAAAAGAAAAGAAAAGAAGGAAAAGAAAAGGAAGGAGAAAAGGAAGGGAAAGGAAGAAGAAAAGAAAGGAAAAAAGGGAAAGGGAAGGAGAAAAGAAAGGAAAAGAAAAGAAAATAAGGAAAGAAAGAGAAAGGAAAAGGAAAGGAAAAGAAAGGAGAAAAGGAAGGGAAAGGAAGAAGAAAGGAAAGAAGAAAAGGAAAAAAGGGACGGGAAGGAGAAAAGAAAGGAAAAGAAAATAAGGAAAGGAAGGGAAAAAGAATAGAGGAAAGGAAAAGAAAGAAGAAAAGGAAGGGAAGGGAAGAAGAAAGGAAAGGAGAAAGGAAAGAAGGGAAGGGAAGGAGAAAAGAAAGGAAAATGAAAGGAAAGAAGGAAAAGAAAAGGAAGGAGAAAAGGAAGGGAAAGGAAGAAGAAAGGAAAGGAAAAAAGGGAAAGGGAAGGAGAAAAGAAAGGAAAAGAAAAGAAAATAAGGAAAGAAAGAGAAAGGAAAAGGAAAGGAAAAGAAAGGAGAAAAGGAAGGGAAAGGAAGAAGAAAGAAAAGAAGGAAAGGAAAAAAGGGACGGGAAGGGAAAGGAAAGGAAAAGAAAATAAGGAAAGGAAGGGAAGGGAAAAAGGAAAGAGGAAAGGAAAAGAAAGGAGAAAAGGAAGGGAAGGGGAAAAGAAAGGGAAGAAGGGAAGGGAAGGAATACCTGCCCATAAGCAACAGGGCACTGGCAAGAAAGGAAAAGCAAAAAAATCTGAAACTGATAAAGCCCCAAAGTGGGGACTCTATGATGGAAGGGTAAAAGAGTTTAAAAGCACACTTGACCCCGTGTTCCCTTTGGCCCAGGCGCCCTGCCCTGTTCAGGGTCCCTTGTTTCCACACACACACACACCCTTTTCCTGGGCATCTGGTCTCACTGGAGGGGGTCCCTCTAGGTGGGAGGAGGGGGGCAAGCAAGGACAGCCCCCCCCTCCCCTCCCGAGCTGTCAAGGACGATGGGAAAAGATGCACATTTTTTCACACGGAATCCACGCAGCCAAAAGCTGGAACTTGGCAACTCCCTTGCTTTCTTTTTGGCAAGGAAGCCCAGCTGAGCATTGGGGAGGGGGCGTGGGGGGGGGAAGAAAAGTGCATTTTGTTTGGCTCTGCAGCTTCAGTTTCCACATAAAGCCCCCCTCTCCTTCCCTCTCCCCCTCCCCTCTCTTTCCCACTTTTTCTCTCTCCTCTCTCCCTCTCCCCTTCTCTCTCTTCCCTCCCTCCCTCTCTCTCCCCCTCTTCTCTCTCCTCTCTACCTCTCCCTCTCTCTCTCCCTCCTTTCTCCCTCTCCCTCTTTCCTTCTTTCTCTCCCCCTCTCTCCTTTCTCCCTCTCCCTCTTTCTATATATCTCTCTCCCTTTCCCTCTCCCCTTCTCTCTCTTCCTCCCCCCTCTCTCTCACTCCTCCTCTCCTCTCTTCCTCTCTCTCCCCCATTCTTGACCCTCTCCCTCCCTCCCTCTCTCTCCCACTGTCTCCTGACGATTGGGCCAAAGTCACACCAGCTGGCTTTTACAGCTAAGGCAGGACTTGAATTCACTGCCTCCTGCTTTCTACCTGGGTCCCTTAACCTTGGCCACCAGAACACACTGGCTGTGGTGACCGATTGGTCCAGAATGGGGCTGTTAAGTTCTGCGCATGGGTGCAAGGAGCAGAGACCAGGCAGTGAACAGTGAACTTCAACTCTTTATTAAGCATACTGAACAGAGCAATCACCTAGGGCAGCAGCAGCCCTTTTATAGGATTGGCTGCTGTCCTATTAGCCAATGAGAAACATGGAAGTGTTAAACCCTTGAACCAATGAGAGTTGGCCCATTAACAGCCAATCAGATGTCCCGGAAAGGACCAATCCGATGTCGCTATTATCGGCCAATCAGAAGTGCAGGATTAGAACCCTGCTTTTTACTTAAACTTGTTAAAACTTTATTAAATGCCTTTATTAGTTCATAACACCCCTCCCTCCTGGGTTCCATTTGAGGGGTGCGGTAACGTAATCGCGTAGATATGCCGGTCGTTTCAATTGCCTATTAGATTTGCGCTGTCCCACCAGTTCCTGTTTGTAGTCTGGTTCCGGTGGAATGTGTTTTTTTTTTTTTTTTGAAACAAATTTTTATTAATTTTAAAGATAAAACAACACATCATTAACCATTAAATACATAAACACATAAAACCTCTTAACATTGTAAATCCTTACAAGTCAAACAAAACATTATTTTTATACAGCATAATTCCAATTTATCCCATCTCCATATGGACACACAAATATCTTTCAGCAAATTTCTCATTATTTCTCTTTACTCCTATTTAGTTTCATTTCTCTTCCATATTTATCCGTTTTATAGTCATCATATTCTTTTCTTTCTGGCTTGTTTAAATTATTCTCGTCTAACATTCCTCCAAGGTTTTATTGATTCTTTTTTCCTTTTTTTTTTATAAAAAACAAATTTTGTTAGTTTTACCATAAACACAATACACAAACATACAAGCACAAAACATAAACAAAACTAAAAGATCTTTTCTGAAGGTTGTCTGTTCCCGGGTTAAAACTCTTTACACAGACACAAATTCAAACATCATATTCAACCCATATCTCCTTCCATATCTTATTATCATTTTCTTTTTTATATATATATATATATAAAAACCATTTTTATCAGTTTTATAAAAACAATGCACAAAGAATCAAGGCAGAGCAGCTTATAAATTCTTTTCTAAGAGAAAATAATAATAAAAGACCAATAAGGCATAACATTTCCAGATTATAATATCAATATTTCATATAATATTAACTTCATATCTTGTCCCTACTTCTCTTTTCCATCCAAATTATTTATTAATTAAAATTTTATTGCCTTTTATCAATATACAAAATCCAAAAAAAAAAACATATATATCCTTCCATATCTTATTACCATTTTCAACAACATTCTTTGTCTATTCTATTTCCAATTATCCATTCATCTTTTTTTTTCTTTTACTATACTTCTCCTGTACACCAATTGGAGTAACATCTATAACTCATTACCCTAACTTAGAAATACTACATATAGCAATCTTTCTTGGGATTCTGTTTAAAAGATTCTAAAATTACATAATAAATTTTATATTCTAAATATATATATAAAAACACACTCTTATATACCCTCCAGAATCCCTCTTTTAATCTAAATTAAATTCACCCATTGTCTCTAAATAAACTTTTTTTCTTTAGGTCTTGCTTCCCCCCATTAAGGCTTCTCCTCCCCCCCTTTCTCTCTTGCTTATTCTTCTCCTTGCCCTTTCTACCCCTTTGCTTTTTCCCATCGCTTTTCTTACTCCTTTTCCTTTGCTTTCTAACCTTGCCTCCACCTTTTCGCTCATTTTTCTCTCTTTTGGTTGTTTTTATAATTCTTAAAATCCCCTTTTTCTTATCCTTTTTCTCCTCCTCTCCGGAAGGGACCCATTGTTCATCAAAAATGGCTTCTTCTTCCTCTTCTTCCTTGTCCCAGTCCTTCTGCTGCGTAATCAACTTTTCAACAGAACATAACGCCATTTCTAAGAATTGAAACAAAGCGCCCAAAGTATCTTCTTTTTTATATTTTTGATATTCAATCTCTAGTTCATCCACAAACAATGCCATTATAAAAAGGGAAACTTTTTCCAAAACAACCACAAGTATTTTTAATCAAAGACAATCAAAAGCAATTAAAAAAAAAGAAAAAAAAAGTTCCAAAAGTTAATACTTTTCTTCCTTCTTCTCTTTCTTTTTCTGGATTAATTTTTAATCAAAGAGGTCCAATTACCATATATCTTCTTTTGGGATCCACAAAGACGTTCTAGACAGTCTCCTCCTTTTTCAGCTTCTGCTCCAATTTTTTTTCTCCCTTCCCACTTGCAATGACAATTTTAAATAATCAAAAATCCATACCTCCAGCAGAGATTTTCCAATTTCTTAAATTTTTCAATGTCCAAAAATCCCTTTGTCTCTTAGCTTCAGCTTTCAAAGCAATCCACTTTCAATGTCTAATATATCGAAATATTTCTGCTTTTTCCGTGGGGTGGGAGAGTAAAAAAAAAAAAAAGTTCCCTTTAACAGCTTCTCCGCCGCTTTTCGCTCTTCTTAGGGATACAATGTATCCTCCAGCAATTCAAGCAGCTCAATTCCAGGCAATTTAAAAGGTGTTACTTGACCCGGCTCAGACAGAACTTTCACTCTTCACACTTCCTCCAGCACAGTTCTTACCCAGTTGCTGGCTTCTTCGTGGCGGCCATTGCTGACCACCGCTCCACCGCCTTGGGAAAAAGGGGTTTTCCCGGAGAAGGGGGGGTCTGCGACACCCCCACCTCCCTATCCGACTCCCCTCTCTCTTCAGCTGTCCCTACAGGGCAGCCATATCCCCCTGACCCATCTGGATCGGGGGTACCTCGAAGGCTAGCACAGCAGGAATCGCGAGCTGTTGCGAATTCCTGCTGCCCCGAAGCCACGCAAACCGGAAGTCTCCCGGTGGAATGTTTTTTGATTTATCTGGTATAGGTGGCTCCGCATTCCCACAGGATGATTCGGTGCCACTAATTCTGTCATCGTTGTCCTCCGGTTCCTGCGGGCTTGCCTCCATCACCCCTCTCTGATTCTTCTTCAATGAATGCACCTGGCTGCTGACTTTCTTCGATTTCGTCATCCAGCATCTCGAATTCAGTTCCCTCAACATCCCCTCCCCCCTCAGTTTGAGAGTTCGGACCGGAGCCAGTTGACCTCCTCTTCATCACTTTCTGATGGAGATTCGAGGTCCTCGTGGTGGGCTGCTGTTGTGTGTCTCTCTAGGTGAGGTGAGGTATCGTTGGCGAGTTGATGGAGCGGTGCGTTGGTGCGGCACATTCGGGTGGCCGACTTCCTGGTTGCTTCTGCTGCAGTAGCATCTTTGATGACATTGGCAAGATCGATGTCCCCTTTGGCCATGATCTTGCTCTGTGCCGTTTGGTCATCTAATTCCAGAACTATTCGGTCTCTCAGAGCTTCTTCGAGGTCTGCAAACCCACAGAGGCCTCCCAGGTTCCGGAGGTCTGCGATGAAATCCGCGATGCTCTCTCCTTTCCGTTGGTCCCTCTGGTAAAATTCATGTCTTTGGACAAGTGTTGGTACAGTGGGTGCATAGTGGGCCCATAGAAAGGGCGCGAGGACGTCCCAGTCCATGGATTTCACCTCAGCCGGTTTCGCTAGTGCCTTGGCCATCTTAAAGATGGCAGGCCCGCAATGGGTCAGGAACACTGCTCGCTTTTTCCCCGTAGTGGCGTCCTTCAAGTTGTTGGTCTCCAGAAACATCTGGAACCGGTCTATGTACGAGTCCCAGTCTTCTTGTGCTGGGTCAAATGGAGCGGGTGGTATGGCGCCGCCGGACATGTTTTCCGTTGTCGATGTGCCTTCAGCCACGTGCTCTGTTTGGTGCTCTGTGAGTGTTCAATCAGCTCAGATGTCTCCGTATCCCATCCTCGTCGCCAGTGTTAAGTTCTGCGCAAGGGTGCAATGAGCGGAGACGAGGCAGTGAACAGTGAACTTCAACTCTTTATTAATCATTCTGAACAGAGCAAAACCCTAGGGCAGCAGCAGCCCTTTTATAGGGTTAGCTGCTGCCCTATCAGCCAATGAAAACATGGAAGTGTTAAACCCTTGAACCAATGAGAGTTGGCCCGTTAACAGCCAATCAGATGTCCCAGAAAGGACCAATCCAATGTCCCTATTATCGGCCAATCAGAAGTGCAGGATTAGAACCCTGCTTTTTACTTAAGGTTGTTAAAACTTTATTAAATGCCTTTATTAGTTCATAACAGGGGCCAAACCACAATTGCCACCCTCTTGAATCATGTCCCACCCTTGAAGGAATGGTTGCTACAGCGAGGAAACAGCTCTTGGACACCCAGTGGGGGGAACAGATGTTGGACCATACCCTGAAAAGGGGGACCTGGAAGCTGCACCCTGACATCTGCTCCACCAAAGAGTGGTAGCCTTTTGACGATGGAAAGAGTCTGCTGCGTTTACTCGCCTGCTTTCAAACCCTTTGCAAGAGACTCTTGTTTTCCAAGAAGCCAGGAGGAAAAGGGAAAGTTTGCAGGAATCAGGAGAGCAGGAGGGAAAAAAAAATCTCGCTTTTTGTTTTGTTCCTGGTTTTTAAGAAAACTTAACCAGAACTGGTGGCTTGGTTTGCATCTGAATTCACGGTGGAGAGAATGAGGGTTTTTAGTGGCATTGCTTGTCTTGGAAAAAGCAGCTGAAATTCTTGCAAGAGGGCCAAATTTGAGGCCCCGAGGAGAAACCCCACCAATTTGTGGTTCACAGTGTCAGGCCGACCTACCCAACTTACTTAATACAGATAGTCCACTTACAACTACAGTTGAGATATTGAATAAGAGAAAAAAAATGAAAGAATATAATTTGATTAAAAACAAGGGTATCCTTATTGGAATGATATAACTTGTCAAACGTAATAGGATGAATATTATCTTATTTGTATGAAATAAGTTGTAAAAAGTGACTAGATGGGGATATTTTTTAAAAAAATATAATAATGGCCTCATTAAAAATCAGAAAGGGGATAAATATGGTAAGATTATTAAAATTCAAGAAATTAAAAAGTTTACCAAAAGCAAAATGTTAAAAAGATTTAGGGAAGTTGCTACGATAGAATTTATGTCGACATGTTTCCGTATCAATGTAAATGGGTGAGTTATTATTAGGATCACATAAGTTTGTTCAACACTACAAATACGATTAATAATATTTTATTTGTAGGAAAAAAAAGAGGGATATTTAGAATATGGAGATTGACGCAAAAGTAAGATATTGAAATGGTGGATAATCAAGAAAATATGTGTATTAATATGAAGATTGTCAACTGTATTGAATATGAAGAATATCATATTGGTTTTTAAATGTAAGTATCATGTCCCTGTCAGAGTCTGAATCGAGGAGGAAGACCTACAGCTGACAGGGAGTGGGAGTGTGGCTCCATTGGCTGTGAAGGAAACTGGGGAAGGGCAAAGTCCGGCTGGGCAGAGCAGGAGAGAGGGAGAACAAGGGAGAGGGAGTTCAGAGGAAGAAACAGGCCCACCCACTCTTCACCCTAAGGCACACAGGGAGGAACGGAGAAGGGAGCAATGGGGGTTGCATGGCTTACGAGGGAGGAAAGGGCCCTGATTCCCTTCATTAGCCACACCTGGGAATGAGAGTTTAAAAGAGATGCAAGCTGAGTGCGGCGGCTACTGGGAGCAAATGTGAGTTTATCTTGTGTTGCCTTTGCTTATCTGCATTCCTGGCCTGCCCATTCCTTCACATCTGAAATTCCTTCTCCTGCCCTGCCAGACTAATGACCTCATTTTGCTTTGATTGGACTTATAGTTACAGTTTCTGTTGACCATGTTTTGGACTTGATTCTCTGCAGCCGGAAGATAACCAGGACATTGTGGGCAAAGTTGAAGCTAATAAAGGGACTCCTACTGATTGTCTGACTGTGTTGCCTTTGTGCCATGGCCTTTAGGTCATCACAGTAAGACACTCTGGTACCACACAGTTCACACAATGATACGTTTTGAGAAACCCTAGAGAGGCAGCAACTTATGGTTCACCTTGTCAGGCCGACCTCCTGAACTCACTTAATACAGGTAGTCATCGATCTAATACAGGTAGTATTAATACTTAATACAGGTAGTCGTCGACTCCAATCGAGCCCCAAAGGTATGTCACCAAGCGAGACATCGGTTAGGTGACTTTTCTCCCCATTTTGCGACTTTCCTCACCGCATTTGCTAGGGGAATCACCGCCGTGGTTGAAACGAGTGACACTGTGATTAAGTGAATCTGCCTTCCTCGTGGACTCGGACGGTCAGAAGGTCGCAAAAGGGGATCACGTGACCACTACCACCCCCGGGGACATGGCAACCATCATGAATAGGAGTCAGTCACCAAGCGTCTCTCTATTTTGGGTCACATCACCAGGGGGATGGTGCCATGGTCGTAAGTTGTGAAAAACAATAAGGAACACTTTGGTCAGGGCCGTTGTAATGGTCGAATGGTTGCTCAGTGAACTGTTGTAATTTGAGGACTACCTGTACTTCTGCTCTGGTTAGTTGACAGCAAGTGCAAACAGCTGAGGAGAGTGAGGACTCAGATGAGGGGCCAGGACCGTCCGGGAGTGCAGTGCTGCCTTCAGAGATGGTGGGGGCTGGCAGCAGCGATGAGGAGATTCCCGAGGAGCCTGGGCCAAGTGCGTGTGCACGCAGGGCTGCTCAGAGGAAAGAGCAGCTGCAGCAGAACAGGCAACTTGGGAGTAAGGCTGCAAGGTAATGGCCCCTCCTTCAAGAAAATAAAAGCCAGCCGTGAATCGGACGTTCTTTGCAGGAAGCAAAGACGTTTTGAAACTCCACCCAGTATCTTAGTTAGTATTTGAAGACTCTTGTGTTGTAAAATATTTCTAGGTAACCTTATCTGTTATTCTTGGCAGCCTCATACAGTTCTGGCAAGGTTCGTGCTTATCAAAGTTCATGAGTTTGCAGCAGCCTTTTAACCTGGGATTTGTAAGAATCATTAAAAGGTTTCTATTCCCTTTGGTTCGTGTTTGTTTTATTGGAAAAGAGTTTGGGTCAGAACAACTTCAGAGAAAGATGAGGGAGAGGAAGCCAAACCTCTCCCACCCAAGTTGTGGAGTTGTGCATAATGGCAGCAGAATTCAGCGCTTGTCTTTTGCAGGGTGGAAGTAACTCCTTGTTTGCGCAGTCTTTTGTGCAACAGACACACCCACTTGAACAGACTCAAAAAGGAATCCCTTTTTTAATATATTGTTTTTATTTTTTAACAACAAACAAATATAAACCAATACATAAAACCTTCTTTCAATTTATACAGCGTGTTGGTTGGTATATATTTCTTGTGCACAATATCTGTAACCATTCCATCTGAGTCCTCGCTCTCCTTAGTCTCCCTATAATTTATATTCAAATTATATTGATCAACTTTCACATCATAATATGTTATTACATCATCATTAAATTTTAATTGCAACTTCACATTATCCTTTTCGAGCAAATCTCAATTTTTACCAATTCTAAATAATATCATAACAATCAGTTGTACTATTGTATTCTCTTTGCCATTGTATTACATTTATATGATAATATATTTCATTTTCCTATTTTTCTATCTAGCCATTCATAAAGTAAATCCCATATTTTATACTATTCTTTTACTTCTTGCTCTCTAATTGCCAGCAGGTTAATCTACTCATTTCTGCACATTCCATTATTTTCTTTTTTCATCTCACACACAGAAGAATCCTTACTTGGGCTAAACCGGGAGTTGCAGAAGGAATAAATCTTCATTTTGTTGTGTAACAGATCACTTAGCAGGACACACAACAGAAGCATTGTGAAGCGGTGGAGCAGAAGGATAATTTGGCTGGACCTGATGTGATGGTGTTGTGTTTTTTTCCTCCCTGTGGGGGAGAAAAGGGGGCCAGGGAGGGAGCATGGCCACAAGAGAAGCTTTGATTTACTTTTATTTTCTTCCCTTGTTTCTGGTAGACTTCCGTTCTTTTTCCTTAAGCCATATTTTATATATATATAACTAGCTGGATACTCATGCTTTGCTACGAAACTATGTGGTGGGGCTTAGTTTTTGGAGAGGAAAATAAGGGGAAGAAATTCTGCCTCTGCCTACTGGCCTCCATCAGTATTCATCTGGCTAGCATCCTGTCTGTGTGTGATAGATTTAACAGATTTAACAGATAATCAGAGTTGGAAGGAACCTTGTAGGTCATCTAGCTCAACCCCCCACCCAAGCGGGAGACCCTACACCATTTCTGACAGAGGGCAGTCCAATCTCTTCTTGAAAGCCTCCAGGGATGAAGCTCCTACAACTTCTGAACGCAACTTCTGTTCCATTGGTTGACTGTTCTCACGGTCAGAAAGTTTCTCCTTATTTCCAGGTTAAATCTCTCCTTGTTTAGTTTCCATCCATTATTCCTTGACTGGCCTACAGGCGCTGACAGATTTGAGGGCTGTTTGGAAACTGAAACAGTATTTGCTGTGTGAGCAAGGAGACAGCAAGGAGCCTGGGCGTGGCCTAGCTGAACTGTTCTGTACTAAAGCTGCTTGGTGCTGCTGTGAAACTGCAACTCCTCTGCTTGTGTTTTGCATTTGGAAGAGATTTCTCTTCAGGTGGGGAGGGGGAGTAGGACTCCTCAACATCAAAGCATGTTAACAATAATAATAATGCAGGAAATGCTCTAAATGCTCTGATGGTCGTTTCGAAAAATCCTTTCTTAGTGAGCGTCTAGAAGCCAAGAGGAACATAGGTGCCAAATTTCAAGTTTGTAGGCTTTAAAGTTCTGGAGATTTTGTGATGATGCATGAGGGGTATCTTCGCTTTCATATAGATAGATAGATAGATTTTATTTATGGTTTATTTCTTTGACATCCATAAGTCCTTAGTGAATAGCGTGTTGTCTAGGGTGATATATTTTATACGCAACACTACTAATAATGATACTATTTAAATAAACATAATCATAATCTTTCCACTTCTAATATTTGCAGGTACATTGGAATTATAATACATTCCATTATATATCAGTACACATAATCTTATTTTCCCAATTTCTACATTCTACCCCGTTTTTTCCTAACTCTTAGTAAAATATCCATCCTATTAAGAAGTGTTCTATCTCTTTCTGTCATCTCTTCATCTTTTTAAAATGTCAACTCTTATTGGTCAGTGGTTTTTAAACCACTTTTAAGCAGCAAATGTGAGAACAGACCATCGTAAATGTGAATTGACAGTCAAGCCTCCAAATGTAAATCACGTGACCACAGTGGATGCTGCAATGGTCATAAGTGTGAAACATGGTCATAAGTTTTTTTCAGTGCTGTTGTAACTCCGGTCACTAAGCGAACTGCTGTTAAATCAAGGACTACCTGTACTTAGTTTGTGTTAAGTGAGTCACACATCCATTTTTATGACCTTATTTTGCCACAGTTGTTAAGCCTAGCACCACAGTTGTGAGGGGAATCTCGGGGTCACTAAGTGAATTTGGCTTTTTTCCCCTGTTGACTTTGCTTTTTGGAAGCCAGCTGGGAAGGTCAGAAATGGGGATGGGGAAATGGACATAAGCATGAGGACTTTGGTCATAAGTGTAAGAACTGAAAAAATGAGGATGAAATGGACATAAGTGTGAGGACTTTGGTCATAAGTGTGAGGACTGAAAAAACGAGGACTGAAAAAATGAGGATGAGGAAATGGACATAAGTGTGAGGACTTTGGTCATAAATGTGAGGACTGAAAAAATCACTTTTTTAGTGCCCTTGTAGTATCGACCATTGTTAAACAAATGGAATTGCGGTTCCTGCTTTTTAACTGCAATAGGTATTGTATGGTTTGGGTTTATTAAAAAAAATATGTTTAAAATGTGGGATACGCCATCACAGTTAAGGTTGGAGAATTAGAGAAATAAATGTTGTTTGAGAAATTTAAAAAAAAATCCTTGCAAGCTACAAGAGAAGAGACAGGCGGCTGAGGAGATATTTAAAAAAAAATCTGGCTGGATTTTTTGCCTTTGCGGTGCCTGAGTCAGAATGGGAGAAAATATATATATTTTTTCTCAGAAGAGATGAGGTTAAGGTTCCCATTGTGGGCTGCCAACCTGAAGAGTGGAACTTAAGAATGAAAAATTAATAGAATTAAGGAGAAATTTCCTGTCAGTGAGAACAAATAATCGGTGGAATGGCTTCCCTCCAGAAACTGTGCTTGCTCCAACAACGGAGGGTTTTTTTAGAAGAAACTGGAGAGCCCTTTGTCTGAAATGGGAGAGGGTTTCTTGCTTCAGCAGGGGGCTGGACTGGAAGACCTCCAAGGTCCCTTCCAACTCTGTTATTCTGTAAAAGAATATTCAGAAGAGAAGAACTAGGGGTGACGTGATAGCACTCTTCTGATGTTTGAGGGGCTGCCCCAAAGAAGAGGGAAGCGCCAGAACACCTGAGGGCAGGACAAGAAGCAACGGATGAAAACTCATCAAGGAGAGACGCAACTTAGGACAGGAGAAAGTTCCTGAGTAATTAAAACAATTCACCAGTGGAACGACTTGCCACCAGAAGTTGTGTGCGCTCCAACAGTGGACAGCCATCTGTTTTTAAGAAGAGACTGACAGCCGTTTGTCTGAAATGGTAGAGCGTCTCCTGCTTGAGCAGGGGGTCAGACTAGAAGACCTCCAAGATCCCTTCCAACTCTGCTATTCTATATTCTGTAATCTCATCTGTTTTTCAGGGCAGCAAGTAGGTTGATCTAGTTTGTTAATTTGTGCTGGATCACAAGACCACTCTCTCTCTCTCTCTCTCTCTCTCTTTGGAGGATTGAGTCATCTTTACACTACCAGTTTCTCAGCTGTGACCACTTGACTTGACTTATGACCAGTCTCTTAGCAACCATTCAAAGTTACAAATGGCCGGCTTCTGGTTTCGCGTGGCTTCGGTGGCAGCAGGAATTCGCGACTGTCTGCGATTCCTGCTGAGCTTGCCGCCAAGGTGCCCCCGATCCAAATGGGTCAGGGGGATATGGCTGCCCTGTAGAGGCAGCCGAAGAGAGAGGGGATCCGGAGAGGGGGTTGGGGGTGTCGCAGACCCCCTCCCCAGCCGGAAAAACCCCTTTTTCCCGAGGTGGTGGAGCGGCGGTCAGTAATGGCTGCCACAAAGAAGCCTGCAACCGGGTAAGATTAGTGCTGGAGGAAGCAGGGAAAGTGAAAGATCAATTTACAACTTTTAAACACTCTGGAAACTGAATCGTTTGAATTGCCAGAAAGATACATTGTTCCTAAGAAGATCGGAAAGTGGGGGGGAAAGCTGTCAAGAGGAAAAAAAAAATTTTTTTCTTCACTCTCCCACCCCATAGAAATAGCAGAGGAAGATTTGGAAAATTTATTTGGGCACTGAAGAGAACTTAATTTGAAAGCTAAAACTAAGGGGTAAAGGATTTCTGGATATTGGATTTAACAACTTAAGAAATCGGAAAACCCTTATTGGAGGTAGGGATTTCTGAACATTTAAAAGAAAATTGTTGTTGTAAGTGGGAAGGGAGAGG
>CM066333.1:3124084-3189084 GCA_033807585.1 Hydrophis major
CAACTACCAGTTCAGTGAACCAGATGCAAATTAAACAACCGGTTCGCCCAAACCGGTCCGAACCGGCTGAATCCCACCCCTGAGGTAACATCATCAGTGCTAGAAGGAGGGTTGAGTTTTCTCTCTATTTTTATACATGCAACCCCATTCTTTTCTAGCACTGATGGTGTCACCTAGTTGGGTCATGAAACATCTTCGAGAAAAGCACGAAGCTCAGAGAGCCACCAAAAACCCTCACAATTCAACCCTCAACTACAAATATTCTCGCTTATTCGTATACATTCCCTGGTCTCCGATGAGTTAGAGCAGTTATATCATAACCCTGGTGGGAAATGGAGTTGCAGAAGAAGGTCAGGTGGCCATGATGTTGAGAAAGATATGTACAGCTAGTCCTCAACGTATGATCACAATTGAGCCCCAGATTTTGGTTGCTAAACGAGACTGCTGTTAAATGAATTCTGCCCCATTTTTCTCGCCACTGTTACTAAGTGAATCATTGCAGTTTAAGTTAAGGCTGTAAAACCTGGCATGACTCCCTGAACAGTTACCAAGCATCCGAATCCTGATCAGGTGACCACGGGTTTACTGCGATGGTCATAAGTTTGAAAAATGGCCATAAGTCATTTTTCCAGGGCTGTCGTAACTTTGAACAGTCACTAAATGGATGCTTATGAGTCGAGGACAGTTGCAAGCAGTTGTAAGCGAGCCTCCAATACTGTACTCTAGGTTTGAGTTGTCTTGGTCTTGGAATATTTCTTCGAAAACGTTGTGTGGGTTTTTAGTTGTATAATCAGCGTTATACTATGCCAAACATTTTGATTCTTTGGGAAAAAAAAAATTCATTTTCCCTCCGTGTTTTTACTTTCTTTTGATGGAAAAGATAGTTTTGGTTCTGAAAATGTGTCCAAGCGCAATAGGAGGAATTTGTTGAATCAAAACCATCTCATGTTGTCAACTAGAGGATATTGTGAGGAGAGAGAATAGTCCGTACATCGCCTTGGACAAAAGAAAATTTAACAAATGATCGAATAATTCCAAGATTTCTCTACTTGCAAAGCAACTTGGATGACTCTTGAGAAGAAGATACTTATTCCCTTCCCATTAGGACAATATTTGGCATGGCTTAAGATGAATTTGGGGGATCTTGGTCATCCTGGGCATGGTGGTAGAGGTGGAAGAGGCAGTCGTGGGAGTGGGGGAAGGGCTAACCATGGAAGCAGAACTGATAACTTGGTTAAAGGGTTTGATGTGATCCATACACCCAATCAGTCAAGTGCTTCTGCTCCGGATGTTGATGTCTGGACTTCAACTCCCAGAATTCCCCAGTCAAAATGCTGGTTGGGGAATTCTGGAAGTTGAAGTCCTCACACTTCTTTCCTTCCCAGTAGGACAATGTTTGGTCATGCTAAGATGTCTGGACTTCAAGTCCCAGAATTCCACAGTCAACGTACTGACTGGAGAATTCTGGGAGTTGAAATCCACCCATCTTCAAGGTGGAAAAATCACAGCATTAGGGAAAGGAAAATCGACCACAAAATAGTTCTTCTTTGTTGTGACTTCATAGGTCACAACTGACTTCATCCAATGCATTAAGTTAATTGGGGGAAAAAATAAACCAGAATCTGCAGCAGAATCATGGATGGAGGAAGCCAAGTTAATAACTTACCGAAATAGTTATTTCTACTTTATTTAAAGTACTACAATGTCTTGGACTGTCAGCTCCGAGTTAGCCCAAAATAATTGTCTCCAAAATATTCCACTTGCAGTAGAACAGAAACTCACCCAAGTCCGTGGACATTGTATTTTGCCAAGTGATTTGGCACAAGAATTCCTAACTATCCCACAGAATACAAATAAATACAGAACAGAATTGGAAGGGATCTTGGAGGTCTTCTAGTCCAACCCCTTGCTCAAGCATTGTACCATTCCAGACAAAATGCATGAGTCAGAATTCAACAACTCATAATATATTGTATAACTTTCAGGCCCAGCGTGTGAGCCAAAATCAGTGGCCCAACTTGGCTACCTGCTCACTGCCTAACAGGGCCAGCCTTGAAAAAAGGGACAATAATACAGGTGGTCCTCAATTTACAATCATAATTGAGCCCAAAATATCTGTTGCTAAGTGAAACATTTTTAAAGTAAATTTTAATTCATTTCATGACCATTCTGACCACAATTGTTAAGTGAATCCCAGCAGTTGTTAAGTGAATAACATGGTTGTTAAGTGAATCTGGCTTCCCCCACTAATGTTCTGACCCAAGAAAACAAATACGAACCAAAGGGAACAGAAACCTCTTAATGATTCTTGCGAATCCCCAGTTTCTGCAAACTAATTAACTTTGATAAGCACAAACTTCGCCAAAACTGTGCAAGGCTGCCAAGAATCACAGATAAGGTTACCTAGAAATATTTTACAACAAAAGAGTCTTCAGGTACCAACTTAAGATACTGTAATGTCCACGAGGCTGAGTTTCGAAACATCTTTCTTCCTGCAAAGAACGTCCGATTCACAGCTGGCTTTTACCTTCTTGAAGGAGGGGCCATTACCTTGCAGCCTTTCTCTTGAGTCACCCATGCAGCTGCAGCTGCTCTTTCCTGCGAGCAGCCCTGTGCGCATGTGCACTTGGCCCAGGCTCCTCGGGAACCTCCTCATCGCTGCTGCCAGCCCCCACCATCTCTGAAGGCAGCAGTCCACTCCCTGATGGTCCTGGCCCCTCATCTGAGTCCTCGCTCTCCTCAGCCATCCGCACCTGCTGCCGGCTAACCACAACAATTAACTTTGCTTGTTCGAAGGTCACATGTGACCCCAGGACATTGCAACTCTCATAAATAGGGTTGTCAAGCATCCGAATTTTGCTCGCAGGACCATGGGGAGGCTGCAAGGTCATATCTGAAAAAGGATAAAAAAAACTCCCTTTTTTTACCAGTGCCGTTGCATCTTTGAACGATCACTAAATGTCCCAAAGAATTATTTGCAACTTTGTCGAATTTTACACGGCGCTTTCAGAAAATCCCTTCCTGAAATCTTCTAAATCAGT
The DNA here is from genome assembly GCA_033807585.1 of Hydrophis major. Lineage (NCBI taxonomy): Eukaryota > Metazoa > Chordata > Lepidosauria > Squamata > Elapidae > Hydrophis > Hydrophis major. The sequence goes on from CM066333.1 coordinate 3,127,126, forward strand.
TTTTGTTTTCAATTTTGGTAACTTTAAAAATGGTCGGACTGGATAATTCTGGGTGTTGATGTCCAGCCTGTCAAGGCTCCAACATGCACCGCCATTCAAATCACAAGTCTGTAGCCGCATCTCTCAGAGTTAAAAAAAAAAAAAAATTAGGAGTTGACATGTCCGTGTTTTCTGAGTGCAGCCGACTCTAAGACACATCATTCCTTTCCCCCTTGACCCTGGTCTTCCTCCCACCCCCTGGATGTATATCCTCCAATGGGACACATCCCTAGCCAAGAGTCATCAATCAGGCTCTCCAGTAATAATCTTGTGGGCCAACAGTTTCGGCTGCCTAGCAATTATCTGAAGCATTTAAGGAATGCACTGCTTTCCCCCATTCCCTTTCTGCTGGCAACTCAAAAGACCAAAGGAATATGTTTTAGTTGACACAGCCATCTTAGAAGTTGCCAAAACTGAAAAAAAAAAACAGTTGTAACTTTGAATGGTCACTAAATAATCTGTTGTAAGTCGGGGACTATCCATAGAGCTTCATTTTCCAAGGACAAAAAGTCAGAAGTTGAGGCGATGGAGACAAGAGACATTGTAGTCAAGAAGAAAATGGATGCTTGATGTTCAGAATATGTCATTCTAAAATGTGGGCTTGTCTGAACTTTGTACATCGGGCTGAAATTCTCCATCACTGACCCAACGGAAGAGCGAAAACTTCCTCTGCTTTGGTGTCAGACTGATGTTTTCTAAACTTTTTATTTTATTGTTTACAGAAAGAGTGTACATAGGTGTGCATTATGTTGAATTTTGGCTATTCTACACCCCGGTTCTTTGGCTCCCTTCCACCTTAAAAATTTATCTGTGTATTTATTCGCAGAGGAAAAACGGTGGATGGATTCCTCTCGACTTTTCCAAACAGAATGTACATTATATTCTTCTGTTTCTTTGTACCAAATACATGCACAATTTTTCCGTCTGGGCACTGTTTCTCACACGGTGTGGCTTCTTCCTTTGTTGATTCTCCCACTTAAGAACCACCTCAGATGATATTTTTTAAAAAATGTGTTGTTTCTTTTTGGGGAAAGAATATCAAAGAAAAGTCTGTCGAGATTCTCAAATCATCCAGGTGATGGTTGTCCACCAAAGATGCTTTTTTCAGGAGGCAGTTGGACTTTCTTGTTTTTTCCTTTGAAGACGTTTCGCTTCTCATCCCAGAAGCTTCTTCAGCTCTGACAGGATAAGTGGGGAAGGGAAGGATTCATACTCCTTGCAGACAGCTGGTCATTTGCATCCTTTTAGAGGGTTGTTGAGGCCACTTGGAGGTTTATCTGTGTATCTCTGGATGACTTGAGAATCTCTATAGTCTTTTAGCTACACAATTTGGGATGAACCCACTTCAAATGGTGTGGGAATAGGAAGGGATTTCCAGAGAAAACATTGCAGACTATAGGAATCATTTGCACCACTCAGGTGACCCTGAGGTCTCTTCAAAGAAAAAAAAAAACTGAAAGTCCAGTTGCCTCCTGAAAAAGAACCATTGGGACAATATCAAGGAAAGTTAGCATACAATAGAGGTGAAACTCGAAAAATTAGAATATTGTATATAAAAGTTCATTTATTTCAGTAATGCAACTTAAAAGGTGAAGCTAATAGATGAGATAGACTCATTGCATGCAAAGCAAGAGAGTTCAAGTCGTGATGTGTCATAATTGAGATGAGTATGGCTTACAGCTCATGAAAACCCCTAACGGCCACAACTAAGCCCAAAATTTCTAGTTGCTAAGTGAATTTTGCCTCATTTTGTCAACTTTCTTGCCACTTGTTCAATGAATCACTGCAGTTAAGTTGGTCACAAGGTTATTAATCGAATCTGGCTTTCCCCGTTGAGTTTGCTCGTCGGAAGGTCACCAAACTCGGATGACGTGACCCCAAGACACAGCAACCGTATAAAAACAAACCACTTTCCCACCATCCAAATACTCATCACATGACCACAGGGATGCTGCTCGTGTGGGAAATGGTCGTAAGCCCCTTTTGTAACCTTGAACTGTCACTAAGTGAACTGTTGTAAGTCGAAGCTGATCTGCAGCTTTTCTTTCAGGGTAAAATATCAGGGAAAGCCAGCGTACACAATACCAGCAAAATTGGCACTGGGTCTGTCCAGTTGGCCACCATTGTGCCACTGGTTCCACCGCTTTTAGTTTAGTTTAGTTCAGTTCAGTTCAGTTTTTAGTTTGGTTTAGTTTAGTTTAGTTTAGTTTAGTTTAATTTAGTTTAGTTTTTAGTTCAATTTAATTTAGTTCAGTTCAGTTAGTTCTGTTCAGTTCAGATTAGTTTAGTTTTTAATTTATAGTTCAGTTTAGTTTTTAGTTTAGTTCAGTTCATTTTAGTTTTTAGTTTAGTTTAGTTCAGTTCAGTTTAGTTTACTTTCTTATCACTGCATCTAGTTGACGAAATTAAATACCATCTTCAGTGTACATTATGACTAGGAAAATGAACACAAACACACATCCTTCACATTCTATACATTGAATTGAAAACTCCTGATATTGCATTAATATTGCCTATACAGTAGAATTCAACAGAGCTATTGCCCTGGGAGAGAAGCTGTTTTTCAGCCTATTTCTCCCTGTTTTTATTATTATTCTGAACCATCTGCCAGATGGTAATAGTTCAAAAAAAAGGGTGCCCAGGATGAGATGGATCTTTGAGAATGTTTTGAACCTTATTAAGGCAGTGGGAGCTATAAAGCTCTTCCAAAGAGGGGAGAGGGAAACCAATTGATCCTCTGGGCAATGACGTTCACCCTCTGGAGCGCTGTCCTATCTGCCACAGTGCAATTGGCAAACCATACAGAGGTGCAGTAATTAAAATGCTTTCTATGGTGCAGCAGTAGAAGGTCACCAGCAGTTTTCCATTCAGTTGTTGTTTCCTGAGAAGCCTCAGGTAGTCGAATCTCTGCTGGGCCCTTTTGACCAGGGCTGCAATGTGAGCCCCCCAGGTCAGGTCCTCTTTTAGGGTAACACCCAGAAACTTCAAACTGGCCACTTGCTCCACTCGGTCTCGATAAGCAAAGGCTGGAGGTCTTTGCCTTCTGTATAGTCCACTATTAGCTCCTTGGTCTTCTTGGTGTTGAGAACCAAGTTTTCTGCACATATTGTGATGTTGCACGCATGTACAAAAGGCCACAGCATGTAACACAAAGCTGTGTTGGTACAGAGGGCTTAGGAAATTATATTAAATGGCATGAGAAGAACTATGACCAAAGCAACAGATAACTCACGGCGGCGAACATATCTAATAATCCTTCTCAGTGACAGCCCTGTGAGGAGGGTTGGGCTGAGAGAGAGTGACTGGTGTGGCCTGTTGGCCGTCGGCCCCTCCAGCAACCAAATCGGAGGAGGAGGTGTGGGAGTCAGGGTTAGCATTAGGGCAACCTGGGACCTCTGAGGGGGAAGAGGGCACATAGAGAGAGACAGAGGCAGAATCTGAGCCGTCCATCAGCCCTCAGGTGGAGAGTCAACAGCCCCCAGGTCTGGAGGTGGCTGATGAGGAAGAGGAGGAACAGCTGGGCCCAGTGCCTGACGCGCAGATGTGCAGAAGGCAGAGGAGAGGAGAGCCGTGGAAATCTATGAGCCGGTCCTTGGGACGGAAGAGCCACCGCTGCTAGTGAAGCCCCACCCGAGCTCTGGGGATCAAAGGCAGGGGGTGGAGATGAATAGGTGTGGCAGACTATTCATCTTCCAGACGGACGGACAAACGTTATCCTGCAGTAAGAGAGAAACTTTTTGCCAGGGCTGCCGGCATTCCTAATCAAGGAATCTTTTGAGTTCCCACAAGAAGGTTGCTGTGTTCGGGAAGCTGGGTCAGAACAGACTGGCTCCAAACCACCCAGATAACTTTCATGGCTAAGGAGGAACCAGAATTCACCCTCTCCTGGTGATTGGCCCAAAATACCCACAGCAGCATTCATGACTAAGGTGGAACTAAAACAATCTCTGGCTTCTATCCAGCAGCCTTCATCATCACTAGAACCACCTGAGGTGCTAATTGTGCTTTCCATAATATACCAAACCCAACTCCCTTCTGGTCCAGTCTAGGGTATGGTGTGAGCCCAACTCGATGGCCATTTTACATCTCGTTTTAGATGTTATGCAATAAATAAAAATCAACCAGATAAGATTTTATTTATTATCATTTATTTTAACAGACTTTCTTTTATTATTACCCCTAGCTGACAACTTTGGACATCATATGCTCCAAACACTGGAAGTTTTTAAAAAGATACTGGATAACCATTTGTCTGAACTGGTGTACGGTTTCCTGCCTAGGCAGGGGGTTGGACTAGAAGACCTCCAAGGTCCCAACTCTATATTCCTATTCTATTCTATATCATTTGCTCTGCCATTAATTGGGAGTTAAAGGAGATTAAATTTATTTTCTCATCACAGGTCCTGCAAGGATAAGATCACAGACAATTTTCACGCCCACAGTCTTTTGAACATAATTTTTGTAATCCTTTCTGGAGAAAATCTCTCCAGACGGTCATTAAATTTGGACACCAATGTAACATTAAATAATCGATGGAACATAGGCATGGCATGAAAACGATGCAGCCACCAGATCTAGCTGCAAACATCCATGGGGCCACTAGAGGGCACAAGGTTAACGGTTTAAGGTTTTCCATTTCTCTTTATTGCCATCTGAATCCAAGCAGTCCTCATTTAATGACCAAATTCACAACAGCAGTGGGAAAAGTGGCTTATGACTGTTTTCCCATACTTAACGACCTTTGCAGCGTCCCGCACGGTCACGTGATCAGAATTCAGCCGCTTTGACTGCTGACTCATACTTACGATGGTGGCAGGGGCCCAGGTGTTGATCCCCTTTTGCAACCTTCTGACCAGCAGAGTCTATGTGGGAAGCCAGATTCACTTAACAACCATGTTACTAATGTTAACAGCTGCAGTGATTCACTTCACAATTATGGCAAAAATGGTCATAGAATGGGGCAAAAGAAACTCCACAACCATCTCACGTAACAACATAAATGTTGGGCTCAATTCAGTGGTGGGATTCAGCCAGTTCGCACCGGTTCCTCAGAACCGCCTGTTAACTTTCTGAGCACTTTGGTAAACTGGTTGTTGGAAGAAATCATTGGGGCAAAGAAACGGCTGTTAAATTATTTGAATCCCACCACTGGCTCAATTGTAGTCATAAATAGAGGACTGCTGCATTTGCAGCTCAGATTGAATAGCCCTAGAATGTGTGGTATTTTTTTTTAATCATCCAGAAATGAGCATATTCTGATTTTTCTCTTACAGACGTGAACACCAGAGGGCAGGAGTTAACCATTTTTGAATAAAAGACTTCTGTTTGGAAAGGGAGACTTCAAAGCAGAGAATTAAAGCCCTTTTAAAATATAACCAATGTTATTATTCATGCAAGATTGAGTCTTCATGAACATGTCTGCAAAATACTGCGGAAGTTTGTCCTGGAAGCAATGGCACAACTGGATATCCTCCAGGTGACCTTCCAGATCACAACTCCCAGCATTCCCAACCGCAGGGGATCTAGCTGCAGAGATATCTACTGCAGAATGGCAGAAGGTCCGCGCCAAAAGCACTGCCAAAATGGCCATGAAATTCCCAAGCAGACCATCAAAGGTTGGTCATAAAGCTACGGGCAGCCCTTGCAGACATGGAAAAAGTAGCCCAAGAGAATCATGAACATTATTAATGGGATGAAGGGCTCCCCCAATGAGGGGGTCTCGGCTGTTTTTTAAAAAAAAAACAAAGTTTATAATTCAGATTTAGAAAGTTGGTCCCATTTGACATGGACTTTGGGCAGCATTGAATTAAACTCAATGCAATAACTAAAATCAGCAAGATATCCTGACATAGAGACATAACAGGCAAAATTATGTGTCATGGGCAAGTTTCATGATGACCAATCTGGTTTAGCGCTGAAAGCACCAAGCTAGAGGCAATGAGTTCTAGTTCTGTCTTCGGCAAGAAAGCTGGTTAGATGACTTTGGGCCAAACACCAGCAGATGGTGAGCTCTAGTCCTGTTTAGGCACGAAAGCTGGTTGAGTGATTTTGGGCCAATCGCTGGGAGACAGTGAGTTTTAGTCCCTCCTTAGGCAGGAATGTCAACTAGATGACTTTGGGCCAACCACTAGGAGTTGATGAGTTCTAGTCCTGCCTAAGGCATAAAAGGCATTTTAATCCCTCTTTAGGCACAAAAGTTGGTTGGGTAATTTGGGCATTCTAGTTCCACCCTAGGCATGAAAAGCTGGTTGGGTGATTTTGGGCCAGGAGACTGGGAATTATAGTCCTGCCTTAGGTAAGAAAGCCAGCTGGGTGACTTTGGGCATTCTAGTTCCACCTTAGGCATGAAAAGTTGGTTGGGTGACTTTGGGCCAAACACCAGGAGACAGGGAGTTCTAGTTCTACCTTAGGCACGAAAGCCGGCTGAGTGACTTTGGACCAATGACCAGGTGATGGTGAGTTCTAGTCTCGCCTTAGGCATGAAAGCAGGCTGGGTGACTTTGGTCCAATGACCAGGTGATGGTGAGTTCTAGTCCTGCCTTAGGCATGAAGGCCAGCTGGGTGACTTTGGGCCAAACACCAGGAGACAGGGAGTTCTAGTCTCACCTTAGGCACGAAAGCCGGCTGAGTGACTTTGGTCCAATGACCAGGTGATGGTGAGTTCTAGTCTCGCCTTAGGCATGAAAGCAGGCTGGGTGACTTTGGTCCAATGACCAGGTGATGGTGAGTTCTAGTCTCGCCTTAGGCATGAAAGCAGGCTGAGTGACTTTGGTCCAATGACCAGGTGATGGTGAGTTCTAGTCCTGCCTTAGGCATGAAGGCCAGCTGGGTGACTTTGGGCCAAACACCAGGAGACAGGGAGTTCTAGTCTCACCTTAGGCACGAAAGCCGGCTGAGTGACTTTGGTCCAATGACCAGGTGATGGTGAGTTCTAGTCTCGCCTTAGGCATGAAAGCAGGCTGGGTGACTTTGGACCAATGACCAGGTGATGGTGAGTTCTAGTCTCGCCTTAGGCATGAAAGCCGGCTGAGTGACTTTGGTCCAATGACCAGGTGATGGTGAGTTCTAGTCTCGCCTTAGGCATGAAAGCAGGCTGAGTGACTTTGGTCCAATGACCAGGTGATGGTGAGTTCTAGTCTCACCTTAGGCACGAAAGCCGGCTGAGTGACTTTGGTCCAATGACCAGGTGATGGTGAGTTCTAGTCTCGCCTTAGGCATGAAAGCAGGCTGAGTGACTTTGGTCCAATGACCAGGTGATGGTGAGTTCTAGTCCTGCCTTAGGCATGAAGGCCAGCTGGGTGACTTTGGGCATTCTAGTTCCACCTTAGGCATGAAAAGTTGGTTGGGTGATTTTGGGCCAATCACCAAGAGACAGTGAGTTCTAGTCTCGCCTTAGGCATGAAAGCAGGCTGGGTGATTTTGGGCCAAACACAAGGAGACAGGGAGTTCTAGTTCTACCTTAGGCACGAAAGCCGGCTGAGTGACTTTGGACCAATGACCAGGTGATGGTGAGTTCTAGTCCTGCCTTAGGCATGAAGGCTAGCTGGGTGACTTTGGGCCAATGACCAGGAGACTGGGAGTTCTAGTCCTGCCTTAGGTATGAAAGCCAGCTGGGTGACTTTGGGCATTCCAGTCCCACCTTAGGTAGGAAAGCTGGTTGGGTAATTTTGAGTGAACCCCCAGGAGACTGTGAGTTCCAGTCCTGCTTTCCAGATGGTGCCCCATCCAAGCAAAACCCAGGTCTGACCTGCTTAGCTTCCTGGACATTTGAGGCTTGATGCTACCCCAACACGCTTGCTCGATGACTGCTCTGGTTCCATGTCATCTGAGCGAAGAGATGAAAATACGATGGCATTTCTTCCAACCTGGATTCATTTTGAATGGGAACCCGCCCTCCCACAACTTCCAAACAGGTCTAATTTTAAATGATCCCAGCTGTAAACAATTGCTAAATTTAGGGCGGCAGGAGAAATCCACATCCCCCATCACGCAGGGCAGCTCGTCCCACAGTGAATCTACCAACCATATAATGTTATATCTGAGAAAGAGAAAATAAACTACTGGAGTATTCGTAGGTGAAGCAGGTTGGTGCCCAAATGAAGGATGCAAGCTAAATTCTATTTTTTAACCCTTCTCCAAGTGTTTTGAGGGTAGCAGTTATATTGTGTGATCGCCAAACTCGGGACTCACAGCAGAAACTGTGCAGTAATGCAGTGTCTACAAACCATAGCACTCCCACACAGAGGACCCAAAGCATGGATCTGGTATATGTGGAGACCAGGGATGGAGAACTATCATCCATTTATGATCTGTGGACTTCAACTCCCAGAATTCCTCAGCCGGCATGAGGGAACGATGGTGCATTTATGACTTGTGGACTTCAACTCCCAGAATTCCTGAGGCAGCTTGGGAAACTATGGCCCTTTTATGACCTGTGGACTTCAACTCCCAGAATTCCTCAGCCGGCATGAGGGAACGATGGTCCATTTATGACTTGTGGACTTCAACTCCCAGAATTCCTCAGCCAGCATGAGGGAACGATGGTCCATTTATGACTTGTGGACTTCAACTCCCAGAATTCCTGAGGCAGCTTGGGAAACTATGGCCCTTTTATGACCTGTGGACTTCAACTCCCAGAATTCCTCAGCCAGCCACGCTCAGGAATTCTGGGCATTGAAGTCCACAGGTCCTAAAAGGGCCATAATTCTACCCTACCCCCCCCCCCACCTCCGATATAGCCGATACCTGATAAAAAAGGAACAACTAAGGAAGACACATGACAAAACTGACGTCTTCAAAGAAATAAAGTTCATAAAGGAAGAAGAAAACAACACCGCACCATCCTTCCTGGATATCCTCATCAGCCGAGGAAATGACAGAAAATTCTAGAAAAACAAGTGCTCCACTACCAAAATAACAAACCTGTGTAGTTTCTTGTGATTTGCAAGGAGGAGGAGGAGGAGGAGGAGGAGAAAGTGTCATGATGCTTCTCACAAGGAATGCTGCCCACACATAGAAAAGAGTGACCACTGCAACGTTTATTGAACTATAGAAGGCACTTACAATACTGGGAGAGAGAGGGAGAGAGAGAGGGAGGGAGAGGGGGGGAAGGAAGGAAGGAAGGAAGGAAGGAAGGAAGGAAGGAAGGAAGGAAGGAAGGAAGGAAGGAAGGAAGGAAGGAAGGAAGAAAGAAAGAAAGAAAGAAAGAAAGAAAGAAAGAAAGAAAGAAAGAAAGAAAGAAAGAAAGAAGAGACGGAGAGAAATCTTTCCCAGAAGTGAGAAAAGGCCGGACACGAGAAATCCACTTCCGCCCAGGCCGAAGGAGCAGCCTTTCCTGTTAACAATACACTAACGGGGAAAACGAAACAATGTTCCACCAACTAGGGAGTTAAAATAGCGAAAACTAGTTTTGGTCATATCAAAAGATAAAAATGTTTCTAGGATCGGCTGTTTTTTTAAAAAAAAACGAGAGGAAAAGGAAAATTTGGTTTAGAATCCAGAGGTCTCCAAACGTGGCCCCTTTAAGACTTGTGGACTTCAGCTCCCAGAATTCCTCAGCGAGAGGAATTCTGGGAGTTGAAGTCCACAAATCTTAAAGCGGCCATGTTTGGGGATTCCCGGTTTAGATGCACAACAGTAAAAGGAATTAAAAGTTAAAATGTCTTCCGCAGGTCCTGTTTCTCTCAATTCTTGCAGGACAGAAGATCTTGGTACATTTCGGTCAGATGAGCCGCCTCTCTCTGGCCAGACAGCAAAGCACCATGGGTGGTGGAGTAGTACTTCCTGTGCGTTGCCTCGCCTGAAAACATCACCTGTTTAGGCTGGAGATCCAGGTGGGAGAGAGAGAGAGAAAGAGACAAGAAAGAGGGGGGCAAAAGAGAGAAAAAGGTTCTTAAGCAACATTTTGTAAAACAATAACCCTGTTGGTGGTCCTCGAAGTACAACAATTGGTTTAGCGACTGATCGAAGTTACAACGGCAACCGAAAAAAAGGTGACTTGGGACCGTTTTCGCACTTACGACTGTTGCATCTCTGCAGTTACGGGGATCAAAATTCAGAGGCTTGACAACCCGTATTTATGGTGCTGGTGGTGCCCAGCCATGGGGAAGCCACATTCACTTAATAACCACCTTGTGACTCACTTAACAACTGGTTGTAAAGAAAGGACATAAAATGGGGGCCGAACTCATTTAACCAACATCTCGCTTAGCAACAAATATTTCGGGGTCCTGTGGTGGTCGTTAAGCCAAGAACTACCTGCATTCTATCCCATGATGTCACGTTGCAAAACAAATTCTATTGCGTCAACTTTTCATAGACCAAGAAGACGCGGGAAATAAGTTCAGAAAATATTCAGTTGTTCTAGATTCCTCCACAGTGAGAAGATATGCCAGAAAATCCAGTCTGGTTTAGAGGTGAAGAAATCAGAATAGACACCAGGGGACTGGGAGTTCTAGTCCCGTCTTAGGCACAGAACTTGAATGGGTGACTTTTGGGCTACTCACTTTCTATCAGCCCAACCTACCTCACAGGGTTGAGGAGGAAGAGGAAGAGGAGGAGGGGAAGAGGAGGAGGAGGAGGAAGAAGAGGAGGGGAAGAGAAGAAGGAGGAGGAGGAAAAGGAGGAGGAGGGGAGAAGGAGGAGGAGGAGGAGGAGGAGGAGGAAGAGGAGGAGGGGAAGAGGAGGAGGAGGAGGAAGAGGAGGGGAAGAGGAGGAGGAAGAGGAAGAGGAGGGGAGAGGAGGAGGAAAAGGAGGAGGGGAAGAGGAGGAGGAAGAGGGGGAGGGGAAGAGGGGGAGGAAGAGCAGGAGGAGGAGGAAGAGGGGGAGGAGGGGGGAAGAGGGGGAGGAAGAGGAGGAGGGGAAGAGAAGAAGGAAGAGGAAGAGGAAGAGGAGGAGGAGGAGGAGGAAGAGGGGGAGGAGAGGGGAAGAGAAGGAGGAGGAGGAAGAGGAGGAGGGGAAGAGGAGGAGGAAGGGGGGAGGAGGAGGGGAAGAGAAGGAGGAGGAGGAAGAGGAGGAAGAGGAGGGGAAGAGGAGGAAGAGCAGGAGGAGGAGGAAGAGGAGGAGGAGGAGGAAGATGGCAGGGAGATTGTGGGGTCGATGCTCTCTGAGATTCACAGATTTCTTGCAGACGTTTAATTATCCAACTAGGTAACGTCATCACTGCTGGCAGTGCTAATACCTACCACAGTTTTGGAACTCTCTGTATAAGGCAAGGGTTTCGCAAGTTTCTCCACGTCTGCTCCGCTCGACCCAACTTGCGTGTAGGAGTAAGAACCACGGAAATAGGGGTTGCTGCCCCAAGAGGATCGAAGGATCCGCCGAGGTTTTGGAATGTCTGGATTCCCTAAAGCGAAAAAGAGGATTGTGAGAGCAGTTGAAAAAAATATGAAACCTCCAATTTGAAACCCCAATTTTAAGACATCTCTTGGCCTTGATTTTCCAGCAGGGAGATATTCGCTCCTTGGGAGATGCACCTTCGCATTTACTGTGACCGTACTTCCCCGAAAATAAGACCTAACTGGAAATTAAGCCCTACCATGATTTTTCAGGATGATCGTAATATAAACCCAAATTAAGAGCGTCGGCCAGACGGACCCTTTTAGTACCGTATTTCCTCCAAAATAAGACCTAACTGGAAAATAAGGCCTGCTGCATCTTTTGGGGCAAAAAATTAACATAAGAAAGACCCTTTATTTTCAGGGAAATAATGGAAGTTCTGAATCCAGTATTAGTCAAGTAATGCAGCTGTAAGGAAGACCCAGAACCATAGAAATTAAAATAATAGGGTTAGGGTTAGTTCTTTGCAGGAAGCAAAGACGTTTTGGCATTGAAGCCTTGTGGACATTCGGATTCTTTTGGTTGGTGTTTGGAGACTCTTTGTGTTTGAACTATTTCCTGGCAACTTTATCTCCTGTTCTTGGCAGCCTTGCACCACCTTGGCCAGGGTCGTTCATATCAGAGACGATGAGTTTGAAACAGCCTTTTCACCGGGAAGGAACCGAATTTGTAAAGAATCATGACAAGGTTTTGGTGTTACCTCCATTTTGTGTTTGTTTCCTTGGAACAAGGTTTGGGTCAGAACAATATGTTTTTAAATTTTTGGAAAACGTTTAATAAAATTTATCCAGAAAAGAAAAGAAAAATGATTGTTTTTACCCACTTATAACTAGTGCAGCACCCCAAGGATCATGTGATCAAAATCCAGACCCTTGGCCACTGACTCACAGTTATGACGCTTTCATTGTCCCAAGGATCATAGGATTCCCTTTTACTACCTCCGGACCATCAAAATCAACAGGGGAAACAAGATTCACTTAACAACCAGGTTACTAATTTAACAACTGCAGTGATTCACTTAACAGCTGTGGCCAGAAAAGTCGTAAAATGGGGGGGGGGGTTTGGACTCAAACTTAATGAATGTCTCGCTTAACAACGGAAATGTGGTCGTAAGTCAAAGGACTCTGCATTTAACAAAAATGTCAGATTTGTGGGAATAATCACTTTTTATTCTAGATTTGAGATTATTCTAGCAACTCTGAAATTTTTGTTGTAGACAGCTTTGTTAATGAACAGTAGTTAAAAATCAAGAGGAATCTTGGAAAACATGTAGATCTTAAACCTGAACTTTTAAAATACGATATAGTACCAGAAAAATTTGATAAACAAAGAGTATATTTAATATTGCATGTATTAACTGCAGCAAGGAATGCATTTGCTCAGCATTGGAAAAAATGAAGAAGTGCCACCAGATGCAGAGATAATGAAGAAGATATTGGACTTTGCAGAAATAGACAGACTCACACTGAAGATTAAACAGAAAAAAGATACAGAATATTACCAAACATGGAATTTATTTTACTAATGGCTGGAAAAAAAATAGGAATATAATTTGTATTTGTTAAGCAAATAAAATAACCCACGATATTTATTCAGCACTAATTAAATGTAATAGTAGAAAACTAATAATACTTAAACTGAAAAATCAAGACGAATCTGGTGCCAAAACAGTTAAGTAAATATTATGAAAAAGTATCACATGCTTTCTGATGACGGGGGCAGAAATACCTGACCATGCCCAGGTCAAAGAAAAAAAACCCTGCAAGGTAACAAGCCTAAACGATTCTTCTAAAACCGGTTTTTCTGCTTGGGGGAAAAGTTTCTGCCAGCGTCTTCAAATGAAAACGCAAATTGGACAGGACCAGCAGAAAGTAGGATTCAACAACCTGACTTAGGCATAAACTATGATTCTTTTGTGACCTGTTGGCCACTGGCCCTTCCAGCAGCTGAATCAAAGGAAGAGGAGGAGGAGGAGGAGGAGAAGAAGAAGAAGGAAAAGGAGGAGGAGGAGGAAGAAGAGGAAGAAGAGGAGGAGGAGGAAAAGGAGGTGGCATGGGAGTCAGGATCAGCATAAGGTAACATGGGAGTTCTGAGGGGGAAGAGGGAATGGAACTGGCAGAGAGAGAGAGAGAGAGGGAGGGGGGAGGGAGGGAGGGAGAGGGACAGAGAGCCCTCAGGTGGAGAGTCCACAGCCCCCAGGTCTGGAGGTGGCTGATGAGGAAGAGGAGGAACAGCCGAGTCCAGTGCCTGACGCAAGGATGCACAGAAGGCAGAGGAGAGGAGAGCCGTGGAAATCTATGGGCCGGTCCTTGGGACGGAAGAGCTACCACTGCTGGCAAAGCCCCGCCCGAGCTCTGGGGATCAAAGGCAGTGGGGGGCAGAGATGACAGACAACTATTCATCTCCCCTGCAGGCCGGACTTCTTAGCCTGAGGTGAGAGAGAAACTTTTTGCCGGGGCCGCCGGCGCTCCTAAAGGAATCACTGATTTAAATACAGAGAGTTTGACGTGTTTGAGGAGCTGCGTCAGAACAAATTTACTCATATTTCTATTCAGCAAAGACAAGCATTGGGGGCGCAGTGGTGAAAGTGCAATACTGCAGCTCCTTCTGCTGACTGCCAGCTGCCTGCACTTTGGCAGTTCAACTCTCGCCAGGCTCAAGGTGGACGCAGCCTTCCCTCCTTCCGAGGTGAATAAAATGAGGACTAAGATTGTTGGGGGGGGGGGAGCAAGAGGCTAACTTTGCAAACTGCTTAGAGAGGGCTGGAAAGCACTTATAAAGCGGTATATAAGTCTAAGGGCTATGGCTATTGCTGTTGAATGTAATGTTGGTCAATAATTTGAAAGCTAGCTGACATCCCCAAACCAGGTTAAGAAATTACTGGGGGAGGAGATGAAGGTGGGGCACAAGGTCAAAGCAGTTTCACATTTGTGAAATTTGGTTTGAAGGAGGTAGATACTTATACTTTCATCTAAAATCTAGTTGTTGACCAGACCACGAAGTCTCAAGCAACGTAACAGAAGACGGCAAAGACCATCAAGCCCTTCCAGGCTAATTCCAAGAAAAGAACTCTGATCTATCGTTACTAGCAGGATTCAAGCTTAATTCGAAGGAAATATCCCCTTAATTGCTTCTCCTTCGAAAAAGTCCTGCACAGAACGACTTGGAAGCACCCACCTAAACCTCGGTCCCACCATCAATGAGACATGACTCCTCCCACAGTGATTAAGTCCTTCATGAGACTCCTTGGAAGCACCTACATCTGCCTTGGGAGTGTTGGGGTCTGCCGGCAACCTGCGGAGCTGGGAGCAGAGCTGGACAGTGGGGAGGACCATGGGCCAGTCCGGGAGTTTGGGGAGGGCTCGGACGAGGGATCTGCGTCTGACACAGAGATGAAACCACGGGCATCTGAGAGTTATGTGTTGACTCTGGAGCCTCCAGAATCTGACATCCGTGAGGCAGAGGAACAAGGGGAGCCTGTTCCCAGTGTGCACTTGCACAGAGCTGCCAGAAGGTCAGAACAGTTAAGACAAAAGGGGCGACTCGGGAGTAAGGCTTGGAGATGATTGGTCCTCCCATAAAACACAAAGGAGGAGCAAAGGGACAGGAGCCTTTGCAGGAAGCAACTTTGTTCCCACTGGTCAGTTTGAAACCTGAAGCTCCGTGTTGAATTTGTGCTCCGTTTGGTCTTGTACAGCTAATTGGAAACTTAGTCCTGGCAGCATTTCAAGGGAGATAAAGGTGGGTGCTTATCAGACTTATCCCGAAGGACTTTGGCAGACTTCTGTTGGACTATTTACAAACTGTTGGAGACTCATTACAGGCTGTGAATGGTTAAAATTCCCAGCCGCTGAAATAAAGAAGAAAGGGGTTTGGAGACTAACGCGGGTTTCTTTGTGTCTCAATAAGCCTTGGTCAGAACAGATAGCGCCATAAATGGGATGCTGTTAATGACCAATGTCCCATCATAAATGGGAAGCCCCTCCTTCAAAAAGGATGAAGTTCTGCATAGAACTCCTTGGAAGCACCTAACTCTGCCTTGCTCCCGCCATAAATGGGATGTTGATCATGATTAATAAGTAGGTTCTGCCTGGGACTCCTTGGAAGCTCCGACCTTTATCTTGGCCCCACCATAAACAGATGTGGCTCCTCCCATAATGATGAACATCTGTATGGAAGCACCTACCTAAGCCTTGGCTCTATGATTGATCGTGGCTCAGTACCGCGTTGAAGTTCAGGGAGAGCCACAGTGGGGATCGGCACTACCCATCCTTGCATTGCTCTCCACCCCACCTTCTCGATCCGTGATGGCAAACCTATGGCATGCGAGCCCCAGCCAAACTTACCTGCACTGTGCATGCGTGCACCTCCCAGCTGATTTCGGCCTGTTTTCGGCCTCCCAGAGGCTCGAGGGAAGCCTCTGCAGCCTCGGGAGGCTGAAAAACGGGCCTTCCAGAAACACCTTCCAGAAGTACCGAAACGGGCCTGTTTTCAGCCTCCTGAGGCTTCCCTTGAGCCTCCGAGAGGCCAAAAACAGCCTCAAACAGGCCGAAAATCAGATGGGAAAGGTTCGCCATCACTCTTCTAGATCCACCTTCTAAGATCCCAAAGAGAAGGACCACCGACCTGTAAATTTGCGAAGCATCTCAGTGCAGATCTCTGCAACCGTTTCGTCGTCGTACTTCTCCATGATGAGGGCCTCCTCGCCGCAGATCCAGCCACTCAAGACATGGCCGTAACGCTCCGGCGGGTAGAGGACGTCAAAGCTGCAGATCTTCTTGTACCACAGCTCTTCCGGATAGGTGAGGCTCTCAGCCTCCGCCTCATCTTCCCAAACGAACTGAATGCTGTTGCATTCGGGGCTCCAGAAGGGCGCCTCAAATTCCAGGAAGATCTTATCGGTGGTGCTAATGCCCAGCTTCTGGATGGCCAGCACCTTCTCTTCGGGCAACGGCGGGTAGAACATCTCCTCGTGGCGCTTCTTCAGGACCCCCAAGGAGACCGTCACGATGACGTGGTCAGCCAAGAGGAACTCGCAGTCGTCGCACTCCACCAGGACGCTGAACCCCGCGTTGTCCTCCACATCTTCGTTGTGATCAGCCACCTGCTCGATGTCCTTGCTGATGGACTGGTTCCAGTGGATACATTTGACCGGCTTGTTCAGGTGGACGACGGACTCTGGGATGGAACGGGAGAGGATCTCCACAATTTTCATGAAGCCACATGGGATGATGTGGTGGGCTCCGGGGATCTCGGTCCACTCCCCAAATTCGCTGAGAGAGACTTCGTCCATGCTGTGAGAGCTGCTCTCACAACTTTCCACCTGCTCCAGAAGAAACGGAAGAGGATATTTTCCATGAGGACATTCTTCTCCGGATTAGAGAACATGGGTAGAAGTCATTCCTTCCCTGTTTGGACCAGGCTCCCCAAACACAACAAACCCTCAGAGCTCGGGTGGGACCTCACTAGCAGCAGTGGCTCTTCCATCCTGAGGACCAGCCCATAGATTTCCACTGCTCTCCTCTCCTCTGCCTGGAACTCCCAGGTTGCCCTGATGCTGATCTTGACTCCCACGCTTCCTCCTCCTCCTCCTCTTCTGATTTGGCTGCTGGAAGGGCTGGCGGCCGACAGGCCACAACAGAATCATAGTTTACACCTAAGTCAGGTTGTTGAGTCCTACCTTCTGCTGATCCTGTCTAACTGGCATTTTCATAATTTCCACTGCCCTCCTCTCCTCTGCCTCCTGTGAATCCGTGCGTCAGGCACTGGACCCAGCCGTTCCTCCTCTTCCTCATCAGCCACCTCCAGACCTGATGGCTGACGGACAGTCCAGGCTCTGTCTCTCTCTCTCTCTTTCTGCCTGCTCCATTCCCTCTTCCCCCTCAGAGCTCCCAGGTTGCCCTGATGCTGACCTCACTCTCACACCTCCTCCTCCTCCTCAGCCTCCTCTGATTCGGTGGCTGGAAGGGCCGTCAGCCAACAGGACACAATATCCCCAACCTGACAACCTTCAGGGACATTAGATCAACGTTGCCCTACAGGGTCCACTTCCAAACGTGAGGGCCAATTCCCAGAATTCTCAGCTGCGGCTCTGCTGGCTGGGGAATTCTGGGAGTTGAAGTCCACCTTTCTGGAAGCAGTGAAAGTTAGAGAACATGAAGTGGTTTTTTTTCCAATGGGACCAATCCATAAGGGCAACCTGGTCTACCCAATGATGGGATGAAGCAGACTTGCTTTCGCTTTTCAGTCCCAATCCAGGATCCTTTGCAGGCAGTCGCTTTGTTGGTAGACATAAAAAAATTTCAACACAAAAATAGTTTGTCGCAAAAGCAACTGCCTGCAAAGGCTCCTGGATTGGGGCTGAAAGGCGAAAGCAAGTCTGCTTCATCCCATCATTGGGTAGACCAGGTTGCCCTCATAGATTGGTCCCA
This sequence comes from Hydrophis major, assembly GCA_033807585.1. Lineage (NCBI taxonomy): Eukaryota > Metazoa > Chordata > Lepidosauria > Squamata > Elapidae > Hydrophis > Hydrophis major. Next base: position 3,144,933 of record CM066333.1, read on the forward strand.
CTGGAAAAAAAAAAAACCCTTAATTTCTCCCTTGGTATAGCCAACAAAGCAAGTGGAGCCCGTGGCTTAGAAGTTAATATATCTACCTAATATGCAAGTAGCCCGGGTTCGAATCCCAGAAGGGTATGGCTAGCTGACAAGAGCTAAATAGCTTGAAATAGATTATACTAGTCTCCCTTTATTTCTTTGTTGGTAAACATAAAAAAAATAATTCAACACACAAAAAAGTTAGAGAATATTATAGAACAGTCTCATTTTTCTCATACAATATGTCCTATTGGTGTATTTAGTATTTTATCCTGATTATAGACTTCCTTAGTCTACTCTCTTGAGTTTCCAGCTGGTTTTCATGTCAAGAGATCTAGGAAGTGTAGTAGAGATGGAGATCCTGTAGGGGGTGCAAGCAGCACACTGCTGTGCCTCAATACCTACATGGGCCTCCAATAGCTACATGATCTCACTCCCTGTCCCTGGCTAGTACATGATCTCATCTGCTAACATCACCACTTCCTTACTTGTATATTCTTAAGGATTGGTGGGGGGATTCACCAATCCAAATGCTCTTTCTATATTACCTTTTCCTGCTTGTAAAACCTGTATAAAAAGCAATAAACGCTGCGCAGGCAGTCGGACATCTTGGCACTCTGCAAAATGACTGGTCTTTGAACTCTGTCAAGGAAGCAGAGTAAAGACCAAAGCTTTGTCTTCCCAAGCCAATCACATTCCTCCTTCTCCACCAACACCAACACACCATCATCATGTTGTTGGTGGTGATGGCTTCAAGTCAGTTTTGACTCTTGGTGGTTGCCTGGACAAGTCCTTGGGTTTCCTTGGAAGCATACATGGAAAAGCTTTGGCCTGGTCTTCTTCTTCTAGGGCCGAGATAGAGGAACTGGTCCAAGATCAAGCAGCTGGCTTCGTGGCTGAAAAAAGACCAGGCCTCACCTTCTCCCAACTTCTGATCCCATGCCTTTATTCACTATTCCAGACTACATCTTACCAACCTAATACGGTTGACCAACTGCCAACGGGTTGGCATAAGATACGATGTCTCCATGAGATGTTATGGCCCAGATTTCTAACCTAGAAGCATGAGGAATATCTGGTGGGCCACCAAACAGCTACTTCTTGGGCGCCATCAAGTTTTGACCTACACTATATGATGTGTAGCTCAAAACTTGATGTATGGCAGTTCTCACCGATGTGAGAACTTAAGTTTGGACCACAAGCTGTAGATTTCTACAGCACAACTGCTGTCAATCATAAAATCTGGGGGAATTCTTGAAGCCAGGTGTTGGGATTCCAGGCAGTTACATTAATTACATTACAGTTTACATTAAATCCTGAGTCTTGAGCCAAGCTTCCAAAACTTCAAAAGGATTTATTGGCAGTAAACATGTCGACATTGCCTGGGTGTAGCCGACTCTGAGACACCTCATTCATTGACACCCTTGACCCTGGTTTTTCCCCCTGTACCTCCTGGGTGTATCTTAATTCATATTCTCCAATGGGACACCTCCGTAGCCCAGAGTCATCAATCAGGCTCTCCAGTTAGAATTCTGCAGGGCAGAAACTTCAGTCACCTAGTCACTATCTTTGAAAACATTAATGGAATGCAGTTTCCATTTCCAAGCTGCCCCACTGCTCCCCCCCCCCTCCCTTTCTGCTGGCAACTCTAAAAAGACCCTAGAGATATTTTGTGAGTTGACACCTGGTGCTTCAAGCCCCCACCCTCCATCGGTTCCCATCCCCCCCTTACTTTCAGGTATTGCTGGATCATGGCAAGCTTCAGCTTCTTGATCGTCTCCGAGTCGTCTTGATCGGCCTTGATGCGTTTACGCACGACATCTCGCGTGAAGATCCCCACGCTGTTCTTGCTGTCGGCATTGACTGGTTTACCATTCTGGAAGAACTCCTGAGTCAGGTTATAGACCTGTTTCCAGACAGAGAGGAAGTGCATAAAACGAAGACTCCATAACCCAAGACTCTGAGGCATTTGGGGTCCTCAAACTTGGCCGTTTTAAGACTTGTGGACTTCAACTCCCAGAATCCTCCAGCCAGCTAGGCTTTCCCCGTCCATTTCAACAGATAATAGATAACAGATAATCAGAGTTGGAAGGGACCTTGTAGGTCATCTAGTCCAACCCCCCGCCCAAGCGGGAGACCTTACACCATTTCTGACAGATGGCAGTCCAGTCTCTTCTTGAAGGTCTCAAGTGATGAAGCTCCCACAACTTCCAAGGGCAACTTCTGTTCCATTGGTTGATTGTTCTCCCTGTCAGAAAGTTTCTCCTTATTTCCAGGTTGAATCTCTCTCCTTGGTCAGTTTCCATGCTTTATTCCTTGTCTGGCCTACAGGTGCTTTAGAAAATAGCTTGACTCCCCCCCGCAGCCCCTCAAATATTTGAACCCTATCCTATCTTCCCTGGTCCTTTACTAGACTAGCCAGGCCCAGTTCCTGCAACCCAGTTCATCGCGTGTTTTAGCCTCCAGTCCCCTCATCATCCTGGTTGCTCTTCTCTGTACTTTTTCTAGAGCCTCAACATCTGTTTTATAATGTGGTGACCAAAACTGGATGCAGTACTCTAGGTATGGTCTTACTAAGGCTTTATAGAGCGGTATTATTACCTCCCTTGATCTTGATTGTATCCCTCTGTTAATGCAATTTAGGATTGCATTGGCTTTTTTGGCTGCTGCTGCACACGGCTGGCTCCTATTTAGCTGCTTGTCTACTAAGACTCCAAGATCCCTCTCCCAGTTCCTGCTATTCAGCCTGGTTTCACCCAGTCTATATGTGTACTTTTGGTTTTTCTTGCCTAAGTGGAGGACTTTATATTTGCTAAGTTGAATCACATGACCATGGGGAGGCTGTGTCAGGTTGTGTGCAAAATGCCCCTAAGTCGTTTTTCTCAGTGTTGCTGAAACATTGAACGGTCACTAAACAAACTGTTGTAAATTGAGGACTACCTGTCGGAGCATTTGCAGCCTGACTGCCATTATGAGACAACCCAGGGGCAAAACACAGCACACAAGAGCCTTAGTGGTTAATATACAACAGTTACATACAGACATATATGTGGCAGGCAAAATACCTTACAAGCAATCTTTCTTCTTCTTAACTCTGCACAGAGAAGTCTGCAATGAATACCGGACACAAGGAAGGAGAGAGCATGCCCTCTAATGGCTGCCTCTTATATAAACACCTCTTAAAGGGGAAGAACCCTTCCCCAGTCTTAAAGGAGCAGTACCAATGCTATCAGCCTCATCTGGTCAGCTCTTAAATTGCAATACCTTAACACTACTTGTCCATGGAGCCTTGACATACTCTCCCTGCACACATAGCAGTCGTTGTTTTGATCGTTGCAAAGCCTGATATAACCTGCTCAAGCACAAGGTTGCTTAAGCTTTCCTAAGCCGCTCGCCGAAAGGAAGCAGATCATCCTTTTGCAACACGAGCAAAATCAAATAAATAATCCGGCGTTTTAAAATTTTCAAACACCAACCTGACATGGCTGGGGCAGTGTCACGAGGCCCGAGAGGGGAGTGTGGAGCTTTAATTAAGTCCTCTAATTTATTCCCAGCTTTTAAATGAGGCTAGGAATGCTCTTAGAGCAGGGGTGTCCAACCTTGGCCACTTTAAGCCTGGAGGACTTCAACTCCCAGAATTCCCCAGCCAGCAAAGCTGGCTGGGGAATTCTGGGAGTTGAAGTCCTCCAGGCTTAAAGTGGCCAAGGTTGGACACCCCTGCTCTAAGAGGATATCCGTGACGGCAGCTCGATAGCAGTTCTGGCCTTTAACAAACCAGGAATCTGAGCGTGGACGATCTCGAACGAGTCTTGGGATTCCAGATGAACCTCCTTAGGAGGAAAAGGCCCTGCATGTGATTTTACTCCGGGACATAAAGGAGGCCCCTTTTCGTCTTCCGCTTTGCCATTGGAGGTACAGGGAAGGTCACCGATCTTATTAACGGGGCAACTATGGTTTTCCAACGGTTCCTTCCCAAAACCGGGAATTTAAGAGATGCTTCTACAATTCAAAGCCATGGTGGACAACCACAGTGAACCAGGAGCCACAGATAACCCTGGTCAGGTTCTCCATGAATTGAACCAGGCTTCCTTCAAGCTGGATCTGAAATGGTTACTTTCTCATGCAGGGGCAGTAAATTAGAGAAAGAAGAAGACAGAAAGAGAAAGAGAGGGAAAGAGAGAGAGAAACACAGAGACGGGAGGGAGGGAGGGAGGGAGGGAGAGAGGAAGGAAGGAAGGAAGGAAGGAAGGAAGGAAGGAAGGAAGGAAGGAAGGAAGGAAGGAAGGAAGGAAGGAAGGAAGGAAGGAAGGAAGGAAGGAAGGAAGGAAGGAAGGAAGGAAGGTCAATGACTGTGGGGTCCTTGGGGCTCTCTGAGCTGAGTGGTTTTCTTGCAGACATTTCATGACCCAACTAGCAAAGATCATCAGTGCTAGAAGGGAGTGGAGTTTGAGGGAGGGAGGGAGGGAGAGAGGAAGGAAGGGAGGAAGGGAGGAAGGAATGGGGAGGGAGGGAGGGAAGGAAGGAAGGAAAACAAAGAGACAAAGAGCGATGAAGGAAAAAAGGAAGGAAAAAAGAGAAAGAGACAGAGAAGAGAGGAAGGAAGGAAGGAAGGAAGGGAGAGTGAGGAAAAGAGAAGGAAGAAAGAAAGAGAAAAAGAGAGGGAGAAAGACAGGAGAGAGAAAGGAAGGAGAGACAGAGAGAGGAAGAGACAGAGAGGGAGGGAGGGAGGGAGGAAGGAAAAAAGAAAAAGAGATAGAGAAAGAGAAAGAGAAAGAGAAAGAAAGAAAAACAAAGAAAGAAAAACAAAGAAAGAAAAACAAAGAAAGAAAGATAGAGTCAGAGAAGGAAGGAAGTAAGTTCCAGGAAGGAAGGAAAAAAAAGAGGGAGGGAGGGAGATGGAAGGATAGAGAAAGGAAGAAAGAGGGAGAGAGAAAGGAACAAAAGAAAGAAAGAAAAAGAGAGAAAGATGGAGACAGGGAGGGAGGGAGGGAGGGAGGAAGAGAAAGGGAGGGGAAAGGACCCTTAGGCACAGCCAGAGACCAGCCAGGAGGGCCTTCCCAGAGCTACAAACCTCGTTGTATAAATCGCTGAATTCTTCAACCACGTCTTTCGGGATCCTCTGCCCGCCGCTGGTGAGGTGGTAGGCGACTCCATTCCGAGAGTAGAGGCTGATGCGGCCCAAGCTCCGCTCATCGTCGGTCGTCTCCTCGAGCAAGCCATTGTCTTCTGCTAGATGATAGACGGGGTTTCCATGCGAGCCGTGGATCCACGTCGCTCCCAGTTCAAAAGTCGCGTTCGCTGCAGCGGGGAGGCAGGAAGGGAGGGAGGGAGGTTGGGGGGGGGGAAAGAAGCCAAGGTAGGCCTGAGAAAGGGACCCCCCCACACCCCTGTCCAAGCCAAGGGGGGGGGTCTCAGCAAGAGCAGCAGATTCAGGGATCTGTAATGGAAGAGCTGGGGGCCAACATGGACACCCTGAACGCTTTTCTGCCTCAATGTATTTGTTTTCATCATCGTTGTTGTTGTTCTTGTTATTATTATTATTATTAATACAATAACTCAAGGCGACAAACATATCCAACTCATCCACTTCATCCTATTTTCCTCACAACAACAACCCTACGAGGTGGGTCGGGCTGAGAGGGAAGGACTGGGCCCAAAGTCACCCAGCCGCCTTTCATGCCTGAGGCGGGACTCGAACTTACCATCTCCTGGTGATTGGCCCAAAGTCACCCAGCCGCCTTTCATGCCTGAGGCGGGACTAGAACTTACCGTCTCCTGGTGATTGGCCCAAAGTCACCCAGCCGCCTTTCATGCCTAAGGTGGGACTAGAACTCCCCATCTCCTGGTGACTGACTCAAAGTCACCCAGCTGCCTTTCATGCGTAAGGTGGGACTAGAACTCACCGTCTCCTGATGATTGGCCCAAAGTCACCCAGCCACCTTTCATGCCTAAGGAGGGACTAGAACTCCCTGTCTCCTGGTGATTGGCCCAAAGTCACCCAGCCGGCTTTCATGCCTAAGGTGGGACTAGAACTCACCGTCTCCTGATGATTTCATGCCTGAGGTGGGACTAGAAGTCACCCAGTCATCTCCTGGTGATGATGAGTTCTAGTCGATTGTTCTAGTGATGGTGAGTTCTAGGTGATTGGCCCAAAGTCACCCAGCCGCCTTTCATGCCTGAGATGGGACTAGAACTCACCGTCTCCTGGTGATTGGCCCAAAGTCACCCAGCCGCCTTTCATGCCTGAGGTGGGACTAGAACTTACCGTCTCCTGGTGATTGGCCCAAAGTCACCCAGCCGCCTTTCATGCCTGAGGCGGGACTAGAACTTACCGTCTCCTGGTGATTGGCCCAAAGTCACCCAGCTGCCTTTCATGCCTAAGGTGGGACTAGAACTCACCGTCTCCTGGTGATTGGCCCAAAGTCACCCAGCCGCCTTTCATGCCTGAGGCGGGACTAGAACTTACCGTCTCCTGGTGATTGGCCCAAAGTCACCCAGCTGCCTTTCATGCATAAGGCGGGACTAGAACTCACCGTCTCCTGGTGATTGGCCCAAAGTCACCCAGCCGCCTTTCATGCCTAAGGTGGGACTAGAACTTACCGTCTCCTGGTGATTGGCCCAAAGTCACCCAGCCGCCTTTCATGCCTGAGGCGGGACTAGAACTTACCGTCTCCTGGTGATTGGCCCAAAGTCACCCAGCCGCCTTTCATGCCTAAGGCGGGACTAGAACTCACCGTCTCCTGGTGATTGGCCCAAAGTCACCCAGCTGCCTTTCATGCCTGAGGCGGGACTAGAACTTACCGTCTCCTGGTGATTGGCCCAAAGTCACCCAGCCGCCTTTCATGCCTAAGGCGGGACTAGAACTCACCGTCTCCTGGTGATTGGCCCAAAGTCACCCAGCTGCCTTTCATGCCTGAGGCGGGACTAGAACTTACCGTCTCCTGGTGATTTGGCCTTGACCACGAGGCCAAACTGGCTCATTATGAAAGGCAGATTTTCTGCACTCATTCAATCAACTCTCAATTTATGCAAGGAGGAAAACAAAGAGAAGCAGATCAAGGCGCTTTCTGGAAAGATCTCTCCGGCCAATAAATTTGGGGGAAAGCAGATATATCAAGAATGCTCTCTTCATCAATGCAGGGAGTCCTTGACTTACAACAGTTCACTTAGTGACTGAAGTTACAGCAGTACTGAAAAAATGTGACTTGTGACGATTCTGCACACTTAACGACCGTTGCATCATCCCCATGGTCACGTGATCGAAACTTGACTCATAGTTACAACGGCTGCATTGTCCCAGGGGGGTCATGTGATCCCCTTCTGCAACCTTCTGGCAAGCAAAGTCCATGGGGGAGCCAGGTTCACTTAATGACCATGTGACTAGTTTAGCAACCGTGATGATTCACTTAACAACGCAGGGCAAGGGAGGTCATCCAATGGGGCAAAGCTCACGTAACCATTGTCCAATCGCTTAGCAAGAGACCCAATTGTAGTCACAAGTCGAGGACCACCTGTAACCTCAACTGGAACAGGAGCTGCCTGAGATCGTGGTGGCCAAGCAATAGGCAAGATGCCCATTGATGTCCCTCTAGGAAAATCACCCTGAACCTCAAAAGATTCACGTGAAGTATTAGTACCGGTTTGTAAAGCCTTAGTAAGGCCGCACCTGGAATCCTGCCTCCAGTTTTGGACACCGCATTGCAAAAAAAGATGTTGAGATTTTTGGGGGGAAAGTGCAGAAAAGAGCAACTAAGATGATTCAAGGACTGGAGACCAAAACATATAAAGAACCGTTGCAGGATTTGGGTTTGGCCAGTCTGGAGAAAGTAAGGACTAGGGGTGACAGGATAGCAGCCTTCCAGTATCTGAGGGGCTGCCCCAAAGAAGAGGGAGTCAAGCTATTGTCCAAAGCAACTGAGGGCAGAACAAGAAGCAACGGGTGGAAACTCATCAAGGAGGGAAGCAGCTTGGAATTAAGGAGAAACTTCCTAAAAGGGAGGACAATTAACCGTGGAACAACCTGCCACCTGTGGCTGCTCCATCCCTGGGAGCTTTTAAAAAGAGACTGGACAGCCACTTGTCTGAAATGGTATTGGTTCTTCTGCTTGAGCAGAGGGCTGGACTAGAAGACCTCCAAGGTCCCTTCCAGCTCTATTCCAATGGGTTAACCGAAGCCTGGTGCAGGAATAGCCATGCCTCCGCCGGTCCTGGGTACAAGCTACACCTTGCACTGCCACCCACTTCTTCAAAGGCGAGAAAACTGGGACCCTTCGTTCTCGTGAGAAAGCCGGGCAAATGGTGTCTTTTCTCAAGCATTGTCTGTGCCGGTGACGTCCCAGCAGCCCATACCTAAAGTGCACAACCAGGAAACACCACACAGGTGTGTTGACAGAGGCGATGGGCCCCTAAGGAGCTGTACCCTGAAGGACTTCCGTCCTGTCTGGCAGAACGGCCCCCAACCAGGCCCTATTTTTGGACTCCGGCATTTTGGCAGCCGATGACGACCGACTTCCCATTCCAGAGTGGTGGCCAAGCGTTCACCGTTCTCAATTGAAAAGGCGGATGCTTGGATTTGTCCAAGCTTCCTTTCTTTGACTGCTTCCCTCCCAGAAGCTTTTCAGATGCCTCCTGAGTTAATGCACTGCTGGGGGTTGATCAACTTAACGGGAGGCCCTGATGTCACATCAAGAGGAAGCGAGGAGAAGCTGAAGTTCTCCCAGTTAATAAAACCAGCCAGGTTGGCAAAAACGTACCCGAATCTGAACTCAAGCTGTTGGAAATGCAAACAGACACGGTACCTTCTTACACTCATGGTGGCCATGCCCCGAAGTTAAAAAAAAAAAAAAAAAGTATTGGGTTAAAACATGAAAATGGTTCTATGGAACAACGAATGTCAATTCGAACCAAAGCCAGAACTGTTCCTTTCAGGGATAATTAAGGGGAAATAGAATAGAAGGATAAAAGACATGTTCTTACGTATAACTACGGCAGCGAGATCTCGCTTACACAATGCTGTGCAGAAATAGACAAACGCACCCTAGCGTTAAAGGATAAAGAAGATTCGGAGTATTATGTAGGTATGGGAACCTTGGTATGAATGGAAGGACGATAGGAATATAAATTGTAGAGAGAGGAAGAAGGTACTGTAATATATATGAGTAATTAGAAATGTATGGAAATGTGTATTCGTAACAAAAATGCCTCAGTACTGTTAAAGATGTCTGAGATGTGTAAAGAGAAAAAAATTGCAATAAAAAAATTAAAAAACAAAAACAAATCAGCCCTGGTCAAATCCAGCACGGAAAGGAACCGATTCCCACAATCCTGTCTCTTTTACACGCATAGCTTAGTCCTCGTCTTACGACGGCCGTTGAGCTCACAATTTCTTGGCTAAGCAAGGCAGGCCTTTCATAGATTAACAGAATTGGAAGGGGATTTGTCACTTGTATCCTAAAGATTTATATTGACTGTTTCCTAGGATGATTGGATTGCTTATTGTACCCTCTGACTATTATTAAGTGTTGCACCTGATGATTCTTGACTCTTGACGAATGTCTCTTTTCTTTTATGGACACTGAGAGCATTTGCACCAAGACAAATTCCTTGTGTGTCCAGTCACACTTGGCCAGTAAAGAATTCTCTATTCTATTCTATTCTATTCTATTCTATTCTATTCTATTCTATTCTATTCTATTCTATTCCATTCCATTCCATTCCTATTCCTTTCCTTTCCTTTTCTAACCTATTCTATGCTACTTTATTCTATTCTATTCTATTCTATTCTATTCTATTCTATTCTATTCTATTCTATTCTATTCTATTTTATTCTATTCCATTCCATTCCATTCCATTCCTATTCCTTTCCTTTTCTTTTCTAACCTATTCTATGCTACTTTCTATGCTACTTTCTATTCTATTCTATTCTATTCTATTCTATTCTATTCTATTCTATTCCATTCCTATTCCTTTCCTTTTCTTTTCTAACCTATTCTATGCTACTTTCTATTCTATTCTATTCTATTCTATTCTATTCTATTCTATTCTATTCTATTCTATTCCATTCCATTCCATTCCTATTCCTTTCCTTTCCTTTTCTAACCTATTCTATTCTATTCTATTCTATTCTATTCTATTCTATTCTATTTTATTTTATTCTATTCTATTCCATTCCTATTCCTTTCCTTTCCTTTTCTAACCTATTCTATGCTACTTTCTATTCTATTCTATTCTATTCTATTCTATTCTATTCTATTCTATTCTATTCTGTGTTTGTGGCCTTTTGCCCAGATTATTTTTCTCTTAAAAAAACCAAACAGACTTCTCTATCTGCCTTCCAGGAAGGCCACGGCTTGATGTGTCAGCCGAGGACAGGATGCAAGGTGCTCGTTGAGCATTTAAATCACGACTCATTGCTCAGTTGTTGTTGTCGCAAGGATGGTTTGTTTGTGCCAAAACGGCTCCACGCGGCTGCTCTTCTCCTCTCCAGACGTAGTGCTGCTATTTATAGAGCCCCCCACCCCCACCCCAAAAGACGGAAGAGAAGATATTTATAATGCTGACAAGACAGATGGCCCAAAGTCGCAGAGCTGCATCCGGCCCGGGGCTGATGAAAGGCGGGAGGATTTGACGCGAGAAAGCAAGAACTTCTCGCTCAACTGTCACCGCAGAGAGAGAACGGAAGGAGCTTCGGGGAAACAATGGCAGGATTGTGTCCAAAAAGACGTCAGAGGAAGGGTAAACGGAGGCAACCTGGCCTGGAGACAGAACCGGTCAAAAGAATAGATCTTAATACCAGCTTGACCCATTTAGCAGCTTGAAAGAAACCCTTTTGGCTGGGAAATTCTCCATGCCAACAGAAGGAAATCACAAGGATTCGTTTAGTGACAACGACACTGGCAGGGGGAAAAAGGAGTACTTAGGACCGTTTTTCCTACTAACTTGGTAGAATTTGAACCAAGAGGAAACTTTTTGGGGAGGGTGGGGGGGAGTTTAATGCAAGAAGCCTTTGGGAGGGAAACAATCTGGAACTTTGAGGTTCGTTGATGGCAGCAAAATCGATTTAATTTGTTTTTCTGTGCCTAAATAGATGCCTCAACGGACGACTTTCATACAAGGAAAAGGAAAATAAAAACACACACAATGACTTAATGTTTCTACCACTCATGGACTTTGTGCTGGGGGGGGGGGTTGATTTTGAGTTTTACTGATTAGAAGGTGCTTTTCCAAGAGGCAACTGGACTTTCTTTTATTTTTTTTTCCTTTTCAAGGCTTTTAGCTATACAATTTGGGATTAACCCCCTTGGAATGCTGTGGGGAGTAGGAAGGGATTTCCAGAGAGGGAAAAAAAAAACTGCAGACTACAGGAACTGTTTGCACTACTCAGGTGACCCTGAAGACACAGACAAACCTCCAGGCGGCCTCAATGACCTTCTAAAACAGGGGTCTCCAACCTTGGCAACTTGAAGACTTGTGGACTTCAACTCCCAGAGTTCCTCAGCCAGCTTTGCTGGCTGAGGAACTCTGGGAATTGAAGTCCACAAGTCTTCAAGTTGTCAAGGTTGGAGACCCCAACTCTGGGAATTGAAGTCCACAAGTCTTCAAGTTGTCAAGGTTGGAGACCCCAACTCTGGGAATTGAAGTCCACAAGTCTTCAAGTTGTCAAGGTTGGAGACCCCAACTCTGGGAATTGAAGTCCACAAGTCTTCAAGTTGACAAGGTTGGAGACCCCTGCTCTAAAAGGATGCAAATGACCAGCTGTCTGCAAGGAATACAAATCCTTCCATTCCCCGCCATTCAGTCAGAGCTGAAGAAGCTTCTTGGAGGAGAAGCGAAACGTCTTCAAAGAAAAACCAGAAAGTCTAGTTGCCTCTTGAAAAAATAAATAAATAAATAAAGCACCTTTGAGACAACCACCACCTGGATGGCCGAGAATCTCTGCAGACTTTTACCGATTAGCTCGGTTTTATAGAAATGGCTAGTTTATACCCGTATGAAAAAAAAAAAAAAAAAAAAGTAAAAAGTTCAGGTTTATTTTCCCTGCACCAAACGGTGTCAGAAACTCAGCGCCTTTTCTTCCTTCCTTCCCTTCTTTTCTATGCTCTTCCCTTCCCCTTTTTCCAGCCCTGGTTTTCCGACTCTCTGTTTTTGCGTTTTTGCATTTCGCATATTTTGTGTATTTTGTATAACCGTTGCAGCTTCCCTGCGGTCACGTGGCCTAAATTCAAAGGCTTTGGCCACTGATTCATATTTATGACGGGTTGCAGTGTCCGGGAGTCATGGGATAACTTTCTGCAACTTTCCATAATCAGAGTCAATCTTTCAGAGAAATCTAAATTTGAATTTGAATTTATCTGGCCTGATGCATCTATTTCATCTTTTGATCCCCACACCCGTGAACTGAAAAAAATTACAATCAACTTTAAAGATACTAAGAATCCTCTACCATATACACATTTCTCCAATCTTCACACCTGAACACAGAGCCAATGGTGAAGATACTGGCATGGAAATCAGGCGACGGTGAGTTCTAGTCCTGTCTTACGCATGAAAGCTGTTCGATAACTTTGGGCCAATCACCAGGCGACGGTGAGTTCTAGTCCTGCCTTAGGCGTGAAAGCCGACTGGGTGACTTTGGGCAAGTCATTTTCTATCAGCTAACCTACCTCACAGGGTTGTTGTTTTTGTGTGGGAAAGTAGGAGGAGGAAGGAGCATTAAGTACGTTCACCACCTTGAGTTACTCATAAAGTAATAAAGGTGGGATAAAAATTTAATAAATTAATGAATATTTAAAATCCTGCTTGGACCGGAATTGCTATGCTGGGGGGTGGGAGTGAAGGGGTCTCTCTGCAACCCCAGCATCCCATCTCCATCCTTGAGAATCGCAGAACAAAAGAGTTGGAAGGCACCTGGAAGGTCATCTAGTCCAACCCCCTGCTCAAGGAGGAAACCCTATGCCATCTAATAACTGAATAACAGAGGAAAAGAGGGACCTTGTAGGTCATCTAGACCCACCCCACCCACCCCCATCCAAGTAGAAAACCCACCCCCATTTCAGACATTTCAGAAAATCACCTCCGGATCAAAAGCGAACGTCCCGAGGCGCCGTCCCCTTACCGAGTTTCACGCTTTGGACTCTGCCTCCGATTCGATCCGACGCTTCGAGAACTGTCACATCCGTGAATCCGTTTTCTAGGAGAGTTTTGGCTGCCGAGAGGCCAGCAAGGCCCGCTCCGATCACTACTATTCGCGGCTGTCGTGCTCCTCGTGGGCCACTACTAAGAGGGTCATCCGTACTCTCTGCCGATGTATCACCACTTTGCATGCCGTCCAAACTCTCTTTCTAATGAACCTGCCGAGAGATTCCAAAAAAGTCTATTTATATATAAAAGCAATATACCCCTCATGCATCATCGCAAAATCTCCAGAACCACAAAGCCTACCACTTTGAAATTTGGCCCATAGGTTCCTCTTGGCTTCTAGGTGCTCACCAAGAAAGGATTTTTCCAAATGACCATCAGAGCATTTGGAGCATTTCCTATATTTTATTATTAACACGCTCTGATGCTAAGAAGTTGTACTCCCCCTTCCCACCTGAAGAGAAATCTCTTCAAATTGCAAAACACTAAGCAGAGGAGAGGAATTTCAGTTTCACAGCACCACCAAGCAGCTTTAGTCCAGAACAGTTGAGCTAAGCCATGCCCAGGCTCCTTGCTGTCTCCTTCTTGCTCACCCAGCAAATACTCTTTCAGTTCCCAAACAGCCCTCTACTCTCTCACACACGGACAGGACGCTGGTCAAATGAATACTGATGGATGCTGATAGGCAGAGATAAGATGATAGATAGATAGATAGATAGATAGATAGATAGATAGATAGATAGATGAGAGAGAGGGAGGGAGAGGGAGAGAGAGGGAGGGAGAGAGAGATCCCTTCAGTGCATATGCGAGCACCAAGGCTCTCCCTCTTGTCCCTTCACATCCCTTCCAATCCACCTCTTGAGACTCTGCCTGGAAGAATCGTCCGGGCTGCAGGATAAGCTGACCTAAAATCCTGCATCAGCCAAAATTCGCCGGGAAGCGCCAATGACCAACCTGGAATAAAATGCCTCAGACTTGAAAGATGAAAAGCTTCGGAAACTACCCAGCGATCAAAAGAAGCGTTTTTAGAGTGGGCGCCCATTTTAAGATCTGGCGTTTCTTTTTATAGACACGTTGGATCTACCAGAGGGGCAATTTTGTGGTCAAAGACTTTATTTTAAAAAAAACAAAACACCACTCCAGACGCTGCCCCGTGGATTTGACTTCTTGAGACCCACAGCAACCCACTAAAATAGAATAGAATAACAGTTGGAAGGGACCTTAGAGGTCTTCTAGTCCAACCCCCTGCCTAGGTAGGAAACCCTACACCACTTTGGACAAATGGTTATCCTAGCTGGCTGGGGAATTATGAGAGGTGAAGTCCACATCTTTTTAAAAACTTCCAGCATTGGAGCATTCACAACTGCTGGAGGGAAGTGGTTCCACTGATGAATAGTTCTCACTGTCAGGAAATTTCTTTTTATCTCTAGATTCTTCTCTCCTTGATGAGTTTCCATCCATGGCTTCTGGTCCTGCCATTCAGGTGCTTGACTCCCTCTTCTTTGGGGCAGCCCCTGAGAAACTGGAAAACCGCTATCCTGTTTCCCCCTAGTCCTTTCTTTGCATTGGACTAGATCCATGATGGCAAACCTATGGCACGCAGGCTGAAAGTGGCACGCAGAGCCGTTTCCCCCGGCACGCGAGAGGTTGCCTGGAAGAGCCCCACTGAGCATGCATGTGTGTGCCGCCGCTCAACCGCTGACTGTTGGGTACCTGATGCACATGTGCAGGGGGCAGGAAGGTGCATGGGAGACATGCATAGCACGCGAGGGGGGATCACACGTACATCTGCAGGAGGCATTACAGGGGCAGCACGCATTGCCTTCTGGGTGCTGGCATGCGAGCACACACACAATGATCGGCACGGGAGCCAAAAAAAGTTAGCCACCCCTGGACTAGACGTATCCAATCCCAGCAACCATTCTTCCTGTGTTTTAGCCTCCAGTCCCCTCTTTTGGGGGCTCTGGTCTGCATTCTTTCTAGAGTCCCGACATCTTTTTCACATCGTAGCGACCAAAGGCAGATGCAAATATTTCAAGTGGAGCCTTAACATTATAAACTGGCATGAACACTTCACGTGGTCTTGATTCTTTCCCTCTGTTTATGCAGCCTAGAACCGGGTTGGCATTTTTGGCAATTGCTGCACACGGCTGGCTCCTATTTCAGTGGTTGTCCACTAGGACAGCGGTCACCAACTGGTGGGCCGCGGTTGCAGAGAAATGGGCTGCAGAGAAATCTCACCCGCAGAGCACCCTGCCCCCCAAAGCAATTAATCCAGGCTGCGCAGAAACACAAGGCTGTGTCGCTCACGTGGCCCGCAGGAACCCTCCCCGCCCACAGCCTTACGTACCTGTTAGGTCTATTAAAAATTACTCAAATACCAACAACCCCCCTGCTTCCATCCTCCGTATCAGTGTGGCAGCTTTAATAGGGATTCCAAAGCTGACATCTGGGAGTTGAAGTCCACACATCCTGACCAGGGAATTCTGGGAGTTGGAAGTCCACAGATTCTGACTGGGGAATTCTGGGAGTTGACAGATGCTTTAAGTTGCATCTTAAAGTCACCAAAATAAAAAAAACTACTTTAGGCCAATGCCATCAAATTTCTTACACAACGGATTTTGATTTAGCTACAAGGGGGGGCATGTATACATGCACTGGTGTATTAACCATTAAGCCGACTAAGCACATGTTTATCGTACCAGTTCCAAAGGGGGCACCACAAAAACTTTTATCCAGCCTAAACTTGGCCTCGTTTGTACAGTATATACAAAGGGGTGTAGGGAGCACCAAGATTTGTCAGTACTTAAGGCACCAGTGAGCCTTAATCCGTGTCTGTGTGCATGTTTACATATATGCCTTTACACACACACACACACACCTATACACACCCATACACAGATGTAAACCCTTTGCCACTGATTTGTCTTCTCTCTATAGATAATATGGCTAATTTGACAAAAGCAAGATCTTAGCTAGGAAACTGCCACGTAGCAAGTTTTGTTTTTCCAATTTTTTCCTTTTTTTTCTTCTCCTAAAGAACCTGAAACCATTACAACAGCAAACTGCCTGTAACCGTTAGGGAAGGAAATTGTGGGCATCTTCTGGAGATCATAAAGCTTGATTTGTACAAGAAGATCTGGCAGGAAAAGGTCTAGCATACCATGAGTCCCCACTATTGTCCTCTGGGATAAAATAAAAGAAATCCAAATACTCCTGTTGGCATCCAAGCAGGGGTCTTGGGAAATGGGGGCATCTGGCCCAGAAGCCTCTGGATTTGATAAAACCTTTTTGATGCCTGTTTTAAAGTTCTGAGCAGAAGAACATCTTTCGGGACTGCAAAGGTAATCCTCAGCTTATAACCATTCGTTTAGTGACTGAAGTTTCTTTTCTTTTTTTAAATACTTTTTATTAAACTTTTACACTTTTAAAAACAAATCATATATACAATTTTTGCAGTAAAATTTTGTGGCATCGACTTTTCCATTTTCATTTACATACATACATACATACACACACACACACATTCACATCTATATTTTGTGTTATCTTTTATTCCTATTATCCAGGGGTCTCCAACCTTGGCTCCTGGAAGCCTGGCGGACTTCAACTCCCAGAATTCCACAGCCAGGGCTGTGGAATTCTGGGAGTTGAAGTCCGCCAGGCTTCCAGGAGCCAAGGTTGGAGACCCCTGCAACCAAACATCCATTCTTCCCAGACCGTGTAGTATTCTTTTTCTTCCTTCTGCAATTCTATTGTAAGTTTATTCATTTCTACACAATCCATAATTTTCTTTATAATCATATTATCTATTATCTTTATAATTTTAATAAGTCTTTATTGATTAGCCCTTGGGCCATGTCAAAGTGCAAAGTTCCAGCAACAATTTGTTACTAACATTTAATAAAAGCAATTCACAATGAAATTTGATAAAATACTATTTAAAATGGAATCTAGACAAAATACGATTTAAGATGAAATAGTAATAAAATACAATCCAAAATAAAATTGTAATAATGTACAATAATTTAAGATGTAGATAAAATATAATAACATTATATTTTGGAGTCGCCCTTGCAATCTACCTCTATCTCTAATTTCCAATTTGGGGCATGCATTATTCTAGCTGCTGTCAGTCAGATGTGTTTTTATATATTCAATGTTTTTCTTGTATTCACCTCTGATTATCCCTAATAAGACCATTTAATGACTGATGTTTCAAGGCCCTGAAAAAGCGACTTATGACCGTTTTTCACACCTACAGCTGTGGCAGCATCCCCATGGTCAGGGGATTAAAACTTGGCAACTGGTTTGTATTTATGATGGTCGCAGCGTCCTGGGGGTCCCATAATCCCCTTTCCCACCTTCTGATACGTCAACAGGAAAGCCAGGTTCACTTAACAACCAGGTGGCTAATAACTGCGGGGACTTGCTTAACAATGGTGGCAGGAAAGGTAGTAAGAAAGAACAGTAGCTGTTCTTGTTTAGCAACAGCTGAATTGTGGGTCATAAGTCAAGACCAACTTCTATATAACAGATAACAGATAATCGGAGTTGGAAGGGACCTTGTAGGTCATCTAGTCCAACACCCCACCCAAGTGGGAGACCCTACACCATTTCTGACAAATGGCAGTCCAGTCTCTTCTTGAAAGTCCATTCTGAAAGTGTAGAGCTGAAGAAGCTCCTTGGATGAGAAGCGAAACATCTTCAAAAGAAAAAAACAGGAAAGTCCAGGTGCCTCTTGAAAAAAAAGCACCTCTGCAACACCCACGACCTGGATGACTGAGAATCTCCACAGAGATTTTCCTTTCCTTCCTCTTTTCTTCCTTTATTTTCCTTCCCTTCCCCTTTCCTTCCTTTCTTTTTCTTTTCCTTCCCATTTCCTTCCTTTCTTTTTCCTTTCCTTCCTGTTTTCTTCCTTTCTTTTTCCTTTCCTTCCCCTTCCTCTTTTCTTCCTCCTTCCCTTCCCTTCCTCTTTTTTCCTTTCCTTTCCTTTCTTTTCCTTCCCTTCCCTTCCTCTTTTTTCCTTTCTTTTCCTTTCCTTCCCTTCCTCGTTTTTCCTTTCTTTTCCTTCCCTTCCCTTCCTCTTTTTTCCTTTCCTTTCCTTTCTATTCCTTCCCTTCCTCTTTTTTCCTTTCTTTTCCTTTCCTTCCCTTCCTCGTTTTTCCTTTCTTTTTCCTTTCCTTCCCTTCCTCTTTTCTTCCTCCTTCCCTTCCCTTCCTCTTTTTTCCTTTCCTTTCCTTTCCTTTCCTTTCTTTTCCTTCCCTTCCCTTCCTCTTTTTTCCTTTCTTTTCCTTTCCTTCCCTTCCTCGTTTTTCCTTTCTTTTTCCTTTCCTTCCTGTTTTCTTCCTTTCTTTTTCCTTTCCTTCCCCTTCCTCTTTTCTTCCTCCTTCCCTTCCCTTCCTCTTTTTTCCTTTCCTTTCCTTTCCTTTCTTTTCCTTCCCTTCCCTTCCTCTTTTTTCCTTTCTTTTCCTTTCCTTCCCTTCCTCGTTTTTCCTTTCTTTTTCCTTTCCTTCCTGTTTTCTTCCTTTCTTTTTCCTTTCCTTCCCCTTCCTCTTTTCTTCCTCCTTCCCTTCCCTTCCTCTTTTTTCCTTTCCTTTCCTTTCTTTTCCTTCCCTTCCTCTTTTTTCCTTTCTTTTCCTTTCCTTCCCTTCCTCTTTTTTCCTTTCTTTTTCTTTCCCTTCCCTTCCTCTTTTCCTTCCCTTCTCTTACTTTCCTTTCCTTCAACTTCCTCTTTTCTTCCTTTCTTTTTCCTTTCCTTTCCATTCCTTCTTTCCCAAAAGGTGCTGTTTTTCAAGAAGATTTTCTTGCTTTTTCTGTGGAAGACATATTGCTTCTCATCCAAGAAGCTTCCTCAGCTCTGACTGAAGAATTGACAAATCCTTCCATTCCCCCACCATCCAGTCAGAACTGAGGAAGCTTCTTAGATGAGAAGCAAAACGTCTTCCAAAGCAAAAAAAAAACAAGACAATCCAGTTGCCTCCTGAAAAAAAAGAAAAAAAAGAAAACAAAAGCACCCCTGGGGCAACCGATGACCTGACGGAGAATCTCCTCAGGCATTTGTTTACGTCCCCTTCACAAGAAGAGCATAAACAGGAGGAGGAAACCAGGCCATGTCCTGCTCCAGAATGCCATTTGTGTCATTTCCTGTCATCCGCCAAGTGTTCACAGATTTATTTTCGAGACCAGCCTTTCCAAGCCCTCCAGATCTTCCCTGGCAGGCGAAAACCGCTGATACGAACCTTGGATCAACTGAGCGGTTCTCGACTTAAAACCTATCTGTCAACTAAAAAGATACTCCGTTGGTCTTTTTAGCTGCCAGAAAAAGGGAGTGAGGGAAAACAGTGCATTCCTTAAGTGCCTAGATAATCACCCTGGCAGCCCAAAGTTGTTGGAGTGCAAGAATATTACTGGAGAGCCTGATGGATGACTCTTGGCTATAGATATGTCCCATTGGAGACTACACATCCAGGCGGTGGAGGGAAGACCAAGGTCTAGGGGGAAATGAAGGATGTATTTTAGTGCTGGTTGCACCCAGCTAACGCCAACATGGCCGCTCCTAATAAATCAATTTTCTTTTCTCTGAGAGATGAGGCTAGAGACTTATGATTTGAACGGGGGTGGATTTGTTGGAGTCCTGACACTATCGTTTAGTGACCGTTCCAAGTTGAAAAAAGGGACCGTTTTTTACATTTACGACCGTTGCAGCATCCTCTGTTATCACGTGATTAAAACTTGGACGTTTGGCAATGGGTTCACACTTAAGACGGTCGCAGTGTCCCGGGGTCACGTGATTGAAGGGGTTTGCCAATAATAAATAATAATAAATAATTTTGGAGCTTAGGTGGCAGAAATCAAAAGGAATTTGCCAGCCCCGAAATGAGTTTGCATGTATAATTTGGGTGTGCAAATCGCTTTGTTTAGGTAGTCCTCGTCTTACGATCATAACTGAGCCCAAAATGTCTGGTGCAGAGGGAGACCATTGTTTAAGTGAGTTTTGTCCCCGTTTTGCGGCCTTTCTTGCCATTGTTGTTAAGCAAACCACTGCAGTTGTTAGTCACACCATCTGTCAGGATTCCGGCAGTGATTCCCATTTAAATCATGAGTCTTGAGCCAAACTTCCCAACTTTCAAAGGATTTATTGGGAGTTAACATATCCGGCACTGCCTGGGTGTAGCTGTTCTGACCAAGGCTCCCAAGACCGTAATTACGTACATGCTTATTTTTAAAATAAGTCTTGTTTTATTGCAATGTTGGGAATTGTTTTCATTCCCAATCGATAATGAATTTCAAACAGTCCCTCGAGATCAGCACCCACCTTTCTTCCCTGTGAAGTGCTGCCAATAACAGAAGTGTCCAATGAACTAGAAAAGAAACCAAACAACCGAAATACAAAGAGCTTCAAGGTTGAATCCGAACAGAGCAAACGACTTTGCTTCCTGCAAAGGTTTCTCTACCTTGGCCTGTCCTTTATCCCTTATGGGAGGGGCAGTCACCTTCCAGCCTTTCTCCCGAGTTGCCCCTTTTGTTTCAGCTGCTCTCACCATCTAGCAGCTCTGTACATACATGCACTGGGAACAGGCTCCCCTTGTTCCTCTGCCTCACTGCTGCCAGATTCCAAAGGCTCCGGAGGCAGCGCCACACTCCCAGATGGCCCTAGTCCCATCTCTGCATCGGATGCAGGACCCTCATCCGAGTCCTCCCCAGACTCCCGGACCGGTCCCTGTTCTTCCCCACTGTCGGATGCACCGGCTGCCGGCGAACCACAACAGTAGCCGACTCTGAGGCACATCGTTGTCACCCTTGTCCCTGGTTTTCCCTTATCCCCTGGGTGTATCACAATGCATATTCTCCAATGGGACACATCCATAGCCAAGAGTCATCAATCATGTTCTCCAGTTAGAATTTTACCCAGCAGAAACTTCAGTCACCTATCCTATTACTATCTTTGGAAAAACTATGTTAAGGAATGCGCTTTCGATTTCCAAGCTGCCGCACTGCTCTTCCAAACCCCTTTCCGCGCCTCCCTCCCTTTCTCTTGGCAACTCTAAAAAAAACCACAGAAGTATTTTATGATTTGACATTGTCATTAATTACTTTGCCAGTCAGGAGATCGCAAAAGGGAATCCCCTAACCCCTGGGGATTCCCTTTTCATAAATATGAGTCGTCATAAATATGAGTCGGTGGCCAAGCCACGTGATTTTGATCATGTGACCACGGGAGAGGGGGTGCTGCAGCAGTCCTAAGTGTGAAAAATGGCCATGCCACTTTCCCCCCCTGCTCTCCTCACTTCCAAATGCTCACTTGAAGGAGCTGTTGCTAGTTATTTATTACCTGCAAATAAATAAATAACCGTTTTCTCCTTGCCAAGAAAACCATGGCGGATATTATCCTGAAGGAATTCCGAGCTGAGCTCATTTCCAATGCCACTTTTCTTTTCTTTTTTTGAAAAAAAAAAAATTGAATAAACATTAAAACAGTTGCACACAATGAAACTTTCGTGGCAATTATTTTGCCATACATACCATAACATGTCACAACTCATCTCTTCCTTATTCTATATTTACAACATGATTTCCTTGCACGTTCTTTTTACATAGTCGTTATATCCACTATATTAACATTGTCTTTAGCTTAAAAATCTTCCACCTTCAGTCTTATAAAGCATCACAATTTTTTAAATTCCGACTTCCTTTCTTTGAGTCTAACCATGAATACATTTTGTTCCAGACCTCATAATATATTCGGTCTCACCCTTATCTTTAATTTCTAACGTTAGCCTACACAGACCAAAATTTTCTTTATTATTTCACTTTCCTCGGAGATATTCCCATTCGTCCATTTTTGGGCACAGACCAATCTTGCAGCAGTTATAACAGGCGACATTAAATAAATCATTCCTTTACTACATTTTCCTTCTATAATTCGCACTAGTAACAATTCTGCTTTGAACTCTACTTTTGGGCCAAGCATCTTTTTCAACCGTATCTTAATCTGCCACCAAAAGTCTTTACCTTTGGTGCATGACCACCACATGTGATAATATGTCCCTAACACTGTGTATTACATTTCCAACATTGTGGTGATACCTTTTTTGCTCATTTTTGCCAGTCTTGTTGGATTCCCACTTTTCTAAAGAAAACAGATCTCTTATCCAACCTAAAATAATTTCCCCCAACATTTGCAGAAGGAAGTTTTTCAAAAACGAGGGGAAAATCAATTTGCCTGCAAACCCAAACCTGCAGCTTTTATCAGCAAAGAAGGAAAGAGGAAGACAATTCCTTCACCCAGGCCAGCTGATGTCATTTCCCTTCGGGATTCAATCAGCTGAAGACACACACACACCAGCCAAAGCATACAAGGACGTATGCAACTTGGCACACACGCAAAGATCGAACTTGGAAGCAGCACACATCCCTGTTTGGCCCGTTCTCATATTCCCACCCACCTTTTTGGACTCAAAAGTTCTCCTTAGACCCAGAACAAAGACAATGAAGTGTACGCTGCACCCACACAAAAACACACCAAGGTTTTTCCTTTGTTCCCATTCACAGAAGAAGAACGTGAGAACAAAATCCAGATGTTCCTTCCATTTTCTCCAAACTGCATGCAGGCCAACACATGTTTTCTTTTGATTCCTTTTGGCAGAAGAACAGGAAAAGATTTTTTTGGGGGGGAGGGGGGAGATATGGACAAAATCCAGCTGTGCTTTCCCCCCTCTTCCCCCAAAGACCCTTGTCTCACACTTTTGCACACTCAGGCCCAGAAGTTCTCTTTCGTTCACATCCTCAGAAGAACAAGACATATTTTGTAGCAGGGCAAAATCCAGGCGTATTTTGTCTGCCTTTCTCCAAAGGGAAAATGTTCGATTTGCAAACACACACACACACACACACCAACTCACACTTTCGCAGACCAAGCCTTTTTTTTTTTTGCAGACCAAGCCGACACATGTCCCGGCCACCTGTTCTGTCCAACTGGTTCCTCTGACAGGCTGTATTTCCACCACAACACAACAGCCTGACAATTACACGCCTGCCTTTTTCCTTTTTTAATAAACAACAAAACCAGCGAGCCAACTTTGAGGCCACTTGCCACATAGGTGACTTCAAATCCTATTGTTTGGGCCTGGTTTGGGCAAAAAAGGGAGGTGGGGAGAATCTAGAAGCAGATTTCCTGGAATCAAGAGGGATGAAGGGAAGGGAAAACACTCCGTTGGAAGCCGTCTGGGAGACTTTTTGAGTGACTGACCAGGAGACGGGGAGTTCTAGTGCCAACCTTAGGCACGAAAGCCACCTGGGTGCCTGTGGGCCATTGCCTGTCTCTCACCTCACAGGCCAACCCACCTCACAGAGTGGTTGTTGTGGGGGAAAATAGGACAAGAAAGGTGTGTTGGATATGTTCACCGCCTGGAGTTATTGCAAAAATAATAAAGGCAGGTTACTAGGTAGGTAGGTAGGTAGAGAGACAGACAGACAGAGTTCGAGAGATAGAGATATATAGAGAAAGGGAGATATATATGAGGGATGGAGAGAGAGAAAGGGAGATAGATAGATAGATAGATAGATAGATAGATAGATAGATAGATAGATAGATAGATAGATAGGCAGGCAGGCAGGCAGGCAGGCAGGCAGGGATAGAAAGATGGATGGATGGATAGATGGATGGATGGATGGACAGACAGACAGATGATAGGTAGGTAGATAGATAGGCAGGTAGGTTTTTTTTTTGCTAATCATCTTAGCTCCTCTTCTCTGAATCCAGATGCTTTGAGTTTAAATGCTGGCTTTAAAGAGACAAAGGGCTCATTCAGCAGGGAAGGAATGCGTGCAGGCGCGCGCACACACACACACACACACACACATGCACTGTTGCAGAGTTCACCCCAAGTTCACACTGCAGAGTATGGCTGGGTGGGCACAAAGCAGGTGGGAGCCGGTTCAACTGGCAGGGTTTGTTTGTGGCATCTCCTGGGTGAGACTTCGATGACCCTCGGAGGCTTCAAATTCTTTCCATTTTTTTTTCCAGCAAAAACCAAGGCTGGTTTCACAGAATTATAGAATATCAGAGTTGGAAGGGACCTTGGAGGTCTTCTAGTCCAACCCCCTGGTCAAGCAGGAGATCTGTGTCATTTCAGACAAATGGCTGTCCGATCTCTTCTTAAAAAGCTTCCAGTGATGAAGCATCCACAACTTCTGGTGGCAGGCTGTTCCACTGGTTAATTGTCCTCACGGCCAGGAAATTCCTCCTTAATTCCAGGTTGCTTCTCTCCTGGATTAGTTTTCACCCATTCTTTCTTTTTCTGCCTCGGGGGAGGGGGGTGGCTTTGGAGAATAGTTTGACCCCCTTCCTCCTCTCTGGGGCAGCCCCTAAAATATTGGAAGGCTGCTATCATGTGGCACCCTGGTCCTTTTCATTAAATGAGACCTACCCAATTCCGGCACCTGGTCTTCATTTCTTTCAGCCTCCAGTTCCCTAATCATATTTGTTGTGCTTCTCTGCACCAGGAAGGAAGGAAGGAAGGAAGGAAGGAAGGAAGGAAGGAAGGAAGGAAGGAAGGAAGGAAGGAAGGAAGGAAGGAAGGAAGGAAGGAAGGAAGGAAGGAGGGAGGGAGGGAGGGAGGGAAGGAAGGAAGGAAGGAAGGAAGGAAGGAAGGAGGGAGGGAAGAGGTGAGGAGAAGAGAAGGGAAACAAGGGGAAAGAAAGGGAAGGGAGGGAGGGAGGGAAGGAACAAAGGAAAGAAGGAAGGAAGGAGGGAGGAAGGAAGGAAGGAGGGAGGGAGGAAGAGAGTGAAGGAAGGAACAAAGGAAAGAAGGAGGGAGGGAGGGAGGAAGGAAGGAAGGAAGGAGGGAGGGAGGGAAGGAGGAGTGAAGGAAGGAACAAAGGAAAGAAGGAAGGAGGGAGGGAGGGAGGGAAAGAAAGAAGGAGGGAGGGAGGGAGGGAGGAGGGAGGGAGGAAGGAAGGAGGGAGGGAGGGAAGGGGTGGGGAGAAGAGGAGAAGGAAAGGGAAACAAGGGGAAAGAAAGGGAAGGAAGGAAGGAAGGAAAAGATCATGGCTAGGACATGAGGAAAATAGTCTGCAAACATGCTCCTAATTTGTTCACTATTAACGAGTCCATGTCAAAAGACCTTGATTTTATGTTTTAACAGTGCCAGTGGGGGCCATGGGCTACTTGTGCAAATAGGAGCCAAGAAGAACCCCCAATAGTGACTCCACTCTTGCCCCGTTCCTGTTCCTGACAGCACCTTTTCAGATCAGTGGATTAAAAGGGATTTTCCATTCCTACAAAATAGACCCCAAATGCCTCGGTATAGAGGTCCCCAAACTTGGCCACTTTAAGACTGGTGGACTTCAACTCCCAGCAGAGCTGGCTGGAGAATTCTGGGAGTTGAAGTCCACCAATCTTAAAGTGGCCAAGTTTGGGGACCCCAAATGCCTAGAAAGACCCTGTAAACGTGTGGAGGATTTTCAAAGAGCCGGATGCACAAAATCTTAAACTTTGCAATTGAACACAGCTGTTGGCTCCTCCAGCTTTCCAACAACCACAAACGAGAGAGACGACAACTCGCCCACAAAAACCGGGACTCTGCTATTTTGGGGATAAACTTCCGAGGCTGAGAAGTATATTTGGCGGATCTCGAACAGAATAAGCGGCCAGAAAAATGACGACAATATTTAGAGTTACCAAAAGGACAAAATGAGGGACAGACTTCAGATAAGCCACATGGTTCCTACAGCTACGTGGCTCTTTGTTCCCGGTGGAAAACAAATAAATGGAAAGAGCCTAGATACTTTTTGGAGGGATATTTACAAGGCTTCACAGGTGGAAAAGCGACTAGCAGTCTTCAACATACAACCACAATCTGAACCCAAAATTGACGTTGCGAAGGGAGAAAGTTATGAATTTGCCCCGCTTTAAGACTTTTCTTGCCCAGTTTCTTAAGTGAATCACTGCACTTCTTGAATTAGTAACACAGGTTGTTAAGCCCACCTACAGGGACAAGACCACAGCTGAGTCAGTTTCAGGGGTGAAGCCTAAAATCCAGGAGACGGTGAGTTCTAGTCCTGCCTTAGGCATGAAAGCCACTGGGTGACTTTGGGCCAATAACTAGGACATGGTGAGTGTCCTAGTGTAAACCAAATTTAGCTATATTTCATTTCTTTCTTTTTTTTAAATGCATGCCTGTAATTTCTTTAAATTACTATTCCCCTCCTTCTTTTCTGTGCTTTTTATAACATTGGAAACTTGTGATGAGAAGGCTTTTTTTTTTAGACTGTAACAAACCTCAAAACCTCCCAAAATAACAGACTTCCTGGTAGTTCTCCCAACTGGAGAATCCTACCCGGTGGAACATTGCGTGGCAAATAATATTTTTAGCAAAACTTTACACCTTTCCACTGCAACTCCTCTTACAATGTCCCTGGAGTAAAACAGAGCTAGAAAGCTGCTTCCTATCCTTCAACTTCCCGCTCTCCCAAATAATTTATTTAATAAACGTTTTACGAAGCAGAGAATTGTTAAAAAGAAACCAGAAAGCCCATCAGCATATGGTCTGCATTCTCCCTCTTCCGAAGCAGGCTTCATCACTTAAGGGCATGAATCAGAAAAACAGAGTTGGAAGGGACCTTGGAGGTCTTCTAGTCCAACCCCCTTGCTCAATGTTGTGGTTCGCCGGCAGGAGGTGCGGATGGCTGAGGTCTCCGAGAGGGAGGACTTAGATGAGGGGCCTGCGTGGGATGCAGGGAGGGGGCTAGGACCCTCAGGGAGGGGAATGCGGCCTTCGGAGGTTGTGGAGGCTGGCAGCAGCGAGGAGGAGGCCCCCGAGGAGCCTGTGGCCCAGTGCGCATGCGTGCAGGGCTGCTCGAAGGAAAGAACAGCTGCAGCAGCACGGGCGACTCGGGAGTAAGGCTGCAAGGTAATGGCTCCTCCCTTAAGAGATAAAAGCCAGCTGAGAAACCGGAGCTTTTTGCAGGAAGCAAAGAAGTTTAATACGCGAGTCTGGTGGACGTTTGGAATATCTGAGTTGGTGTTTGGAGACTCTTTGATTTATTGTTCAGGAACTTTATCTGTTGTTCTTGACAGCCTTGCAAAAACTTGGCCAGGCTCTTCCCTTATCGGAGCTAATGAGCTGAAAGGAGCCTTTTATCCGTGAAGGAACGGGATTCATAAATGAAACAGTAAAAGGTTGTGTTGGTACCTTTGTCTGGTGTTTGCTTTCTGGGAACCAGGTTTGGGTCACAACACTCAGGCAGGAATCCCATTTCAGACCAAGGGCTCTCCAATCTCTTCTTGAAACCCTCCAGTGATGGAGAAACCACAACTTCTGGTGGCAGGCTGTTCCACTGGTTAATGGTTCTCACCGTAAGGAAGTTTCTCTTTAATTCCAGGTTGCTTCTTTCCTCCATTAGTTTTCATCCATTGCTTGTCCTGCCTCCTGGAAAATATGTTGACTCCCTCTCGTTTGTGGTCGCCCCTTAAATATTGCGAAGACTGCTATTATGTCCCCCCTAGTCTTTCTTTTCATTAGACATACCTAATTCCTGCAACCATTCTTCATATATTTTCGTCTCCGGGCCTTTCATCGTCTTTCGTTGCTCTTCTCTGCCCTTTTTCTAGAGTCCCAATGTATTTCTTTGTACAATACGGTGACCAAAAGTGCATGCCATATTCCTGGTGCGGTCTTACCAAGGCCTTATAAAATGGTATTAACACTTCATGGGATCTTGATTCTCTCTCTCTCTCTCTTAATGCAGCTTAGGATTGCATTGGCTTTTTTGGCAGTTGCTGGTCTTCAATTGATTGTCCACTAGGACGCCAAGATCCCTCTCACAGTTACTACTGTTAAGGATAACATTGTTTACCCGAACTGGTTTAGGTAAAATAATAAATATGTAATCATAGTTTATAAGTTAAAGTGTCTGCAACTTTAAATATGGGAATGTAATTAAGGGAGTGGTTGTGAAAGCACTTTAAAAGAAGCAAGACCACAGCTTGCTCTCTCTCTGGCTTTGATGATCCCTAATTACTGCATGGACTCAAGACTGCGTTACTCGAACGGGAGAGAGACAAAGGACTGATTTGTAAGTGAACTGACATAGGATGTTCTACACGGACTTTTGCTAACTGAATATCCTTGAATGGACTGACTAAATGATACATGACTAATGGACTGTTATTTTGACTATGCTATAAATGGAATAAACTATATTTTTGATAGCACAAGCGTATCTGTTATTTTTACTGTATGTTAACAAGCTTATCTCACTCATTTATCTGTGTGCCTATCTGACTAACGCTGCACATTCTATTTAGCTTGTCTCCTTAACCCTGGTTGGGCAACCCAGGCTTAACAATTACTATGGAGCCCGGTTTCACATAATCTGTATCTGTACCTTTGGTTTTTTTCTTGCCTAAGTGTATAACCATTAATAGAAGCAATGTTTAATAAAAAGAAGGACCAGGCGTGACAGGATAGCAGTGTTGCAATGTCTCAGGGGCTACCCCAAAAAAGAGGGAGTCAAGCTATTCTCCAAAGCCCCCGAAGGGCAGGACAAGAAGCCATGGGTGGAAACTAATCAAGTATGTAAAGTAAAAAGTAAAAAAATATGAAAGTAAACGGATGGAAACTAATCCAGGAGAGAAGCAACCTAGAACTAAGCAGGAATTTCCTGAAAATGAGAACAATGAATCAGTGGAACAACTTGCCTCCAGAAATTGTAAAGGCTCCAACGCTGGAAGTTTTAAAAAAGATGTTGGATAACCATTTGTCCGAAGTGGTGTAGGGTTTCCTGCCTAGGCAGAGGGTTGGACTAGAAGACCTCCAAGGTCCCTTCCAACTCTGTTAGAATAAGCTGCTTATTGCTTCTAATATTCTATTAGAATAGAATATCAAGGAGGGAAGCAACTTAGAACTAAGGAGAAATTTCCTAACAATGAGAATAATTAATCAGCGGAACAAACTTGCCACCAGAAGTTGTGAAAGCTCCAACACTGGGAGTTTTTCAAAAGATGTTGAATAAATCATTTGTCTGCCAGGGTTGAGGGTTTCCTGAAAAGTGGGGACAGCAGGTTTCCTGAGCAGGAGGTTTCCTGAACAGGGGGGGCTGGACTAGATGACCTCCAAGGCCCCTTCCCACTCTGTTTTATTCTGTTATCTCAGGAAACAAAAGGATAATACGGAGGCGGCCTCGCAAGATGTTTCAGGACTTGAGAAAGTTTCTCCAAGCCCAAGGAGCCGTGACTGAGAACCACTTTGAGAGGAGGAAACCAGAGCCAAGGTTCATCCAGAGCACGGAAATCAGTTTTATGGCAAAGAAACCACACACTCCAAAGCCAGCCAGCCCTCAAAGAGTCAAGGACAAAGCTGGAGAGATAAGGAGGGTTTTACGGCAAATACCAAAGAAGTTCCGCTTAACAAAGACCGATCATTTTTAAGGCAAGGCCAAGCATCAAGTTCCATTTTTATCAGCTGAAGGAGAGTTTGGGGTGATGAAAGATCTGCAGGAAACACCATGCAACACCAGGGACCCCTCAAATTCTTTTAAAAAGAGGATGAGGAGGGGAGCAGACAAAACTCCAGAAAGAAGGGGGGAGAAAACTGAGAAAGAGGGAACGTATTTGCATATATCAGCTTCTCAACTTTGACAAACACCATAGGTCTTAAGAGAAATATTTCAGAAACAAGTCAAAAGAATCAATCTTTTTTCCTTTCCATACTGGCTACCATTAACTTCTTTCCTTCCTTCCTCTCTTCCTTCTGCCCTCCCTCCTTCCTTCCTTCCTTGCTTCCATCCTTCCTTTTCGCCTGCCTCTTTTCTTCTATCTTTCTTTCCTTCCTTCCTATCTTCCCTTTGTCCTTCCTTCCATCTTTCCCTTTCTTTCTTTCTTTTGTTCCCCCCTCCTTTTAACTTCCCTCCTTCTCTTTCTTTCCTCTTTCCTTCCTTCATCCCTCTGCCTCCCCTTCTTTCCTCCCTTCTTCTTTCTCTTCCTCCAACCCTCCCTTGTCTTTTAACTTCCTTCCTTCCTTTTCTTCCTTCCCTCTTTCCTTACTCCATCCGTTCGTCCCCTTCCCTTCTCCTTCCTTTTCTTCTTCTTTCCCTTCCTCCCACCCCCCTCTTTTAAATTCCCTCCTTCTCTTTCTTTCCTCTTTCCTTCCTTCATCCCTCTGCCTCCCCTTCTTTCCTCCCTTCTTCTTTCTCTTCCTCCAACCCTCCCTTGTCTTTTAACTTCCTTCCTTCCTTTTCTTCCTTCCCTCTTTCCTTACTCCATCCATCCGTCCGTCCCCTTCCCTTCTCCTTCCTTTTCTTCTTCTTTCCCTTCCTCCCACCCTCCTCTTTTAACTTCCCTCCTTCTCTTTCTTTCCTCCTTTCTTCCTTCATCCCTCTGTCCCCTTCTTTCCTTCCTTCTTCTCTTCCTCCCATTTCTTTTCATAATTTGCTACGAAGTCTATAAAATCTGGACCTGTCAAAAGTACCCAAGGAAACAACCCCAAAAGAAGCAACAAATGAGTTATATATATATATGGATGAAACATTTGCACATGAATAAATGAGTCAAGCCCCATGTCTTCCTTTGGACTCAGGAGATCCAGAGGGAAAGGAAGTAACCCCAATTCACCAAAGGGTTTTCTTTTATTCAAAGCAAAACAAAGGACAAGAAAAAACTTTTTTCAAGGAGAATGAACAGCTGCCAACAAAGGGGAGGATCAGAAGAAATCTGGCTCTTTTCATTCCTCCTTCTCTTTCCAATGCCAGCGAGATCTGAAAGAAAACATGCTTTCAAGGACAAGCATATTCAGCACCTCCCTTCTTAATTCTTAATGCCCCCCCCCCTTTTAAAACAACAGCATCAAAGGAAGGCTTGGGATAGCGGCCTTTACCTGCCCCGCTGGTGGGAATGGGGGGTAGAGGAGGGGAGGAAGAGGGGCAGAGAAAGACAGAGAGGGGGAGATGATGGGTGGATGGTAGATAGGGAGGTAGGGAGGTAGGTAAGTAGAGAGAGAGAGAGACAGACAGACAGACAGATAGATATAGATAGATGGACAAAAAGATAGGACAGAAAGATGGGGGAGAGATAGAGGAACAAATAGGATGGATGGATGGATGGATGGATATGAGAGAGAGAGAGAGAGAGAGAAACAAAAAGATAGAAAGATATGGAGAGAGAAACAAATAGGATAGATAGAGGGAGAGAGGGAAAGAGAGATAGAGACAGACAGGGATAGATAGATAAGACAGACAGACAGACAGACGGGCCGATAGGATGGATGGATGGATGGATGGATGGATGGATGGATGGATGGATGGATGGGACGGACGGATGGACGGACAGACAGACAGACAAAGACAAAAAGATAGAAAGATAGGGGGAGAGAGAAACAAATGGGATAGATGGATGGATGGACGGACGGACGGATGGATATGAGAGAGAGAGAGAGAGAGAAACAAAAAGATAGACAGAAAGATATGGAGAGAGAAACAAATAGGATAGATAGAGGGAGAGAAGGAAAGAGAGATAGAGAGATAGAGACAAACAGACAGGGATAGATAGATGAGACAGACAGACAGACAGACAGACAGGCCAATAGGATGGATGGATGGATGTAGACAGACAAAGGAAGAGATAAGGCCGAGAGAGAGAGAGATGAGAGAGAGGGGGAGGGAGGGACAAAAAGATAGACAGACAGGAGAGAGAGAGAGAGAGAGAGAGGTAGGTAGTAGGTTTATTTATTTATTTAGTGTATGGCAAATCCATGGATTTATAGTGGTTCAAATGTTAATGTCCAGCCCACCCAGCCATTCAAGGAGAGGGTTGAAAAAAACTCAGACGTTGGGCTGGTATGAGCTCTTGATGGACATCCAGACACAATCGGATGGCTATTTTGTCACCCATGGGGCACTCCATCACACAGAGGGGTAGAAACAAGACCCCAGTTAAACAAGAAGTCCTGGCAGATACCATGCTGGGTACGGATCCTGCTCAGAGTCGGGAAATGCTGGCGAGGAAGGTCGAAATCTGGCACCTTTTGTGTGAAGAGTCATCAGATGGGACTCAGTTTGTAAAGCAGGTGGCAGGTAGAGACAGGTGATTGATGATGACAAAAGAAAGGAAATATATCTAAAGAAACTGCCTTCTCACCTTCATCACCCCAAGTACAAGTCATCCTTGTTTTGTGGAGGATCAAAGTTACAGCGGCCCTGACAAAAGTGACCGTTTTTAACCCTCACTACCATAAGTTAAATTATTTACTTATGACCCTTGGAGGGTGCGGTAGGGTCACACAATCCAACAGACTTCCATTTATGGCTGTGGCATGCTCCGGGCTCATGCCATCCCCTTTACCGTCAACGGGGAAGCCGTATTCACTTTAACAACTGTGTGACTAACCCCGACCCTATAGAGCCCTGCACACCAGAACAACGAGACACAAGGACAGTGTTTCCCCCCGAAAGCCCTCACTCTGCTAAACAAATAATCCCCTCAACACTGTTCAACTATTTACAAAGTCTGCATTGCTATTACTATTAATCTTCTTATCCCTCCTTCTCACCCATCCTCTCCCACTTGACTGTTTTCTAGTAGGATTTGACTGTTGATTGTACCCTATGACTATCATTAAGTGTTATGATTCTTTATTCTTAATGAATGTATCTTTACTTTTATGTATGCTGAGAGCATTTACACCAAGACAAATTCCTTGTGTGTCCAATCACACTTGGCCAATAAAGAATTCTATTCTATTCTATTCTATTCTATTCTATTCTATTCTATTCTATTCTATTCTATTCTATTCTATTCTATATTCTATTCTATTCTATTCTATTCTATTCTATTCTATTCTACTCTACTCTACTCTACTCTAAATTCTATTCTATTCTATTCTACTCTACTCTATATTCTATTCTATTTTCTATTCTATTCTATTAGCACCAGTCAATGGTATTTGAGATGTATTTTTAAATGTTCAGTTGACTGAGTTTCAAGTGTAATGAATAAAAGAATTAACAATAACAATACTAGTGATAATCATAACAATAATAATAAACCACCTGGTAAGCTGCTGCAAGAAGATTGCACAAACTGACTACAAGCTGTGGCATGACAAAGTAGCAACAATGGTGCATTGGAAGATCTGCAAGAAATATCATTTGCCTGCAAGCAAGAACTGGTGGGATCATAAAATAGAAGAAGTCATAGAAAATGAAAAAGTTAAATTGCTCTGGGATGTCAGAATCCAGACAAACAGGCACCTGCCACATAAAACCCCGGACTTAAGTGTTGTTGATAAGAAATACAAAATACGACATCTGTAAACACTCTGAAACATCCAGGTTCGCATATCCCAGGTTCTTGGGAAGGGCTCGGTAGGTAGACAAAAATGCCAAATCCAGTCTGGACATCTATCTGACTGTGCGATGAATAATAATAAATAATAATAATATATTTAAATGTTCGGTTGATCAAATTTCATGTGTAATGAATAATGAGAGAAGGATGAGGAGAAGAAAGAACTCAGCACTGGGATGCAACCCAACAGAAAGCAAAAGGGTTCAAATGAGGTTTCTGGGCTGAAAATGGAACAGGAAGTGGGTGTTCCAATAAATACGCTATTTTGCAGAATCCGGTACCTTGGGGTAAGGGAAAACCTTTTGTTTTTCTCAAGCCTTCCAACCACGACATTCAGAGGGAAAATGCCATGTTCTATCTGGGCCTGGCAAACACACTTGTTGCCCAGAGAAACAGGAATAGGGCTAGCCAGGAACATTGCACAGACCAAGGCTGGGGAACTAACAACATCTACTATTCACCAGAAATAGATAGAGCCCCCATGTTCAAGAAGCGTGTTTCTGAATAGTTGGGAGCTGTTTCAAAACAAGATATTGAGAGTTTGGAAAAAAGAGCAGAGAAGAGCAACACAGATGATTAAGGGGCTGGAGACTAAAACATATGAAGAACAGGATTTGGGTACAGCTAGTCTAGTGAAAAGAAGAATTGGGGGGACACGATAGCAGTATTCTAGTATTTGAGGGGCTGCCACAAAGAAGAGGAGGGGGTCAAATTATTTTCCAAAGCACCAGAGAGAAGGACAAGAAACAATGCACGGAAACTAACCAAAGAGAGAAGCAATCTGGAATTAAGGAGAAACTTCGTAACAGGGAGGACAATTGACCAGCGGAACAACTTGCCACCAGAAGTTGTAGGTGCTTCATCACTGGAGGCTTTTAACAGATAACAGATAATCAGAGTTGGAAGGGACCTTGGAGGTCATCTAGTCCAACCCCCCCACCCAAGTAGGAGACCCTACACCATTCCTGACAGAGGGCAGTCCAATCTCTTCTTGAGAGCCTCCAGGGCTGAAGCTCCCACAACTTCCAAGGGCAACTTCTCTTCCATGGGTGGATTGTTCTCCCTGTCAGAAAGTTTCTCCTTATTTCCAGGTTGAATCTCTCCTTGTTCAGTTTCCATCCTTTATTCCTTGTCTGGTGCCTTGGAAAATAGCTTGACCCCCTTCCTCCTCTCTTGTGGCAGCCCCTCAAAATACTTAAACCCTGTTATCCTGTCTCCCCTGGTCCTTCTCTTCCCTAGACTAGCCAGGCCCAGTTCCTGCAACCGTTCATCGTATGTTTTAGCCTCCAACCACCCCCTAATCCTCCTGGTTGCTCTTCTCTGCACTTTTTCTAGATCCTCAACATCTTTTTTACAGTGTGGTGACCAAAACTGGATGCAGGACTCTAGGTGTGGCCTTACTAAGGCTTTATAGCAGGGGTCTCCAACCTTGGCTCCTGGAAGCCTGGCGGACTTCAACTCTGTGGCTGTGGAACTCTGGGAGTTGAAGTCCGCCAGGCTTCCAGGAGCCAAGGTTGGAGACCCCTGCTTTATAGAGTGATATTAGTACCTCCCTTGATCTTGATTGTATCCCTCTGTTGATGCAACTTAGTATTGCATTGGCTTTTTTGGCTGCTGCTGCACATGGCCGGCTCCACTTTAAGAAGAGACTGGGCAGCTATTTGTCTGAAATGGTAAGGGGGGTCTCCTGTTTCTACAGGGGGTTGGTCTAGAGAACCTCCCGAGGTCCCTTCCAGCCTCTGTTCTGATTTGAAAGGCTCCTTCCTTTGAAGGCCACTGTCTTCATCTTTTAAACTCTTTGAAAAACAGCCTCTTCTTCTTATTACCAAGATTAAACTACCTGTTAATCTGATTAGATCATCATCTCCAATCCAAAGGATGTCGAATTCTTGGCTGCAGGCCTCCCCACTTGGCAATATAATCCATCCGTTCATTGTGTTGTTTCCTTTCGGAGGCTTGGCATTTGCATTTTAATGTGCAATTTTTTTTCTCCTCTCCCAACGAGATCCGTAACCGTGTTGCCCGAGAAGGCTTAAGACAGGTAACCCAAAATGTCCGTTCCTAAGTGGAAAAATCCTCTAAGAGAGTTGTGCCCCATTTTACAACGCTTCCTTGCCACGGTTCTTAAGTGAAACCCTGCAGGTCTTCCGACAGCAACATGGTCGGTCGTTCAGTGGACCTGGCTCTCCCCGTTGACTCAGCTTGTCCGAAGGTCACAAAAGGGGACGACTTGACTTCAGGACGCTGTGACGGTCATAAATACGGACCAGTTGCCGAGAGGCTGAATTTTGATCCCGTGACCAGAGGGATGCTGCAGAGGTCGTAAGTGT
Source organism: Hydrophis major (assembly GCA_033807585.1). Classification (NCBI taxonomy): domain Eukaryota; kingdom Metazoa; phylum Chordata; class Lepidosauria; order Squamata; family Elapidae; genus Hydrophis; species Hydrophis major. The sequence continues at coordinate 3,180,774 of CM066333.1, forward strand.
GAAAAACGGCCATAAGCTTCCTTTCTCACTGCTGTTGTAAATTTGAGTGGTCACTAAATGAACTGTCGTACGTCTAGGATTACCATAATTCCCGATTCTCCTTCCCAGATTTTGCAAATGCAACATTGGGCTTCACAAATTGGCACGCAGAAAATTTTTCCCTACAGGGTTCCAAAGCTGAATAGTTTCCAAATTTGGAATTCGCCTCCCTGAATCTGGAAAGTGAATTCAGGAGAATTTCATTCAAAACTAGGAGAAGCGTTTTGGGTTTCCTGGCCAGGTTTTTTATAGCTCCATTTCAATCCACTTGAGACTTTCAAGAAGAGATTGGACTCCCGTCTGTCACAAACCCCCCGCTTGGGTGGGGGGTTGGACTAGATGACCTACAAGGTCTCTTCCAACTCTGTTAATCTGAATCTATCCAAGATGATCAAAGGCCTGGAGGCTGAAACGTTACAACGAACGGTTACAGGAACTGGGCTTGGCTAGTCTAGTACAAAAGAGAAGGACCAGGGGAGACATAATAGCGGTCTTCCAATATTTGAGGGGCTGCCACAGGGAGGAAGGGGGTCAAGCTATTTTCCAAGGCACCCAAAGACCAGACAAGGAAGAATGGATGGAAACTGAACAAGGAGAGATTCAACCTGGAAACAAGGAGAAATTTTCTCACAGTGAGAACAATCAACCCATGGAACAGAAGTTGCCTTCAGAAGCTGTGGGAGCTTCATCACTTGAAACTTTTAAGAAGAGACTGGATTGCCATTTGTCAGAAATGGTGTAGGGTCTCCCGCTTGGGCGGGAGTGTGGACTTGATGACCTCCAAGGTCCCTTCCAACTCTGATTATCTGTTATCCACTCATCCCATGTGAAAGACAGAGAGAGAGAAAGAGAAGATGACACTATGGAATCCTAGCTCGGTTGCAACACTGAAGGGAGAAAAAAAAAATAGCACAGCTGGGAACTGACGTGTGGGTGGTGTGGGTGTGCAACGCATAAACACAGATACACAAATACCAGTTGCATGCAGCGAAAGGATTTTTTTAACCAGGCTGCACACATGAAAGTGCTGGGAAGGCTCCATATGTGCACTCACACACAAGCCCACACACGCACATACACACAGATACTGTAATTCTCTAAGGGTCTCCTGCCTAAGCAGGGGGTTAGACTAGATGACCACCAAGGTCCCTTCCAACTCTGTCATGCCATAAGGATCTCCTGCCTGAGCATGGGGGGTGGACTGGATGACCATTCTGCTGGCTCAGGAATTCTGGGAGTTGACGTCCACAGCTCACAAAATGGCCATAATTCCCTAACCCTGAAGCTCCTCGCTGGAGGAAGGGATGGGAGACATATTTGTTTTAAAGCAAAATGTTTTTTTTCCCCAACCTCATAAATCAAATTCTGGACCTTCAGCATCACAGGGGACCCCATTTAAGCCGCAGATGTTGATAATGTGCAAAATCACAAACTCATTTTCCGTCGGATGTTTTTGGTTCAGCCGTGAAAAGAGGAAGAGAAACTTGAAGCTGCCTTCGCTCTTTCGTGTTGAGTTAGCATTTTTGGTGGTGTTTTCCCTTCTGCCTTGTGACCACATTTCTCATGTGCTGGTTTTCAGAACCTACAACATGACCTATGTCGACACTCTCTCAATAAGTTTCTCTTACACAGTAGGAAAAAAAGAAAAAGAAATAATAATGCAGCTCAGAATAGAAAGAGCAGAAAGAAATGGCAATTCAGCTCAGTTTAAGAAGAGACTGGACAGCCATTGGTCTGGAATGGTATTAGTGTCTCCTGACTGAGCAGGGTGGGTTGGACTAGAAGATCTCTAAGGTCCCTTCCAACTCTGTTATTCTATATTCAGTTCGTTCAGGCCTGCTTAAGTTAGGAGAACCTCATAATCATTTTGCAAATTGCATTTATTTATTTCTTCTCAACGTGCCCCCCAAATATGCCCAAACTAAAAGAAGATAGAAAGGATACCCGATGTTATTCTGCATTCTGTAAAAGTTCAGAAGAGAAGGATTTAGATGGGACACGATAGCCAGTCTTCCAATATTTGAGGGGCTGCCCAAAGTATTATTCAACGTATTCTCCAAAGCCCCTGAGGGCAGGGCAAGAAGCAACAGGTGGAAAATGAGTCTTGGATGGGGTGGCACTACCCCCAAACAGACCCTGTGCGTAATCTGGGGGTTCTCCTGGACTCACGACTCCTGTTCGAAGAGCAGGTGGCGGTCGTGGTCAGGAGGGCCTTTTGCACAACTGCAGGTTGCGTACCAGTTACGCCCTTTCCTGGACCAACAGTCCCTACTCACAGCCACTCATGCCCTGGTCACTTCCCGTCTTGATTATTGCAACCCGCTCTACATGGGGCTACCCTTGAAGAGCATCCGGAAGCTCCAGTTGGTGCAAAATGCAGCGGCCCGTATGCTTTTATGCAGACCCCGGCGTGCACATGTGTCACCTCTCCTGCAGGAGCTGCATTGGTGGCCAAGTTGCTTCCAAGATGCAATTCAAGGTACTGGTTGTCATCTTTACAGCCCTTCATGGCTTGGTTCCAGATTATCTGAGGGAACATCTCTTGCCAGTGACATCTACCCGACCCATCAGAGCGAGGAGGCAGGGAAGGCTGCGGGTCCCACCCCTGAGGGAGATACACCTGGTGGAACCCAGAAGAAGGGCCTTCTCTGTGGTGGCTCCCTCTCTCTGGAATATCATTCCCCCAAAGATTAGAATGGCCGCCTTGTTAATACTATTCCGAAAGGCCCTGAAGAAGACCTGGTTTTGCTAGCGGGCCTGGGGATCCCAGAGAGGGATGGAGCCCATCAACTGGCTAGTGTGATCCACTGTCATCGAGGCAGGGGTGGTGGTGGTGTAGGAGTTGGTTTTTGATTTTTTGTTTTTTGTTTTCCCAAATATTGTTCTGTTGTACTTTACTGATTTATTTGATTCTTTTTGTTAGTTCTTATTGTTTTTATTTTTTATTTTGTTTTAAATATGGTTTTGCATTGTGTAAGCCACCTTGAGTCGCCATGGGCGAATAGGCGGCAATATCAATCAAATCAATCAAATCAATCAAATCAATCAAATCAATCAAATCAATCAAATCAATCAAATCAATCAAATCAATCAAATCAATCAAATCAATCAAATCAATCAAATCAATCAAATAACCAAGGAGAGAAGCAACCTGGAACTAAGGAGGCATTTCCTAGCACTGAAAACAATTAATCAGTGGTAGAATTGTATTTACAAAAAAATTGGAAAAATGAGAAAATTCCAGTGGAGGAGGAAGGGATTAAGCAAAAAATTGAATGTGCAGAGATGGGTAGGTCAACACTGGCAATTAGAGACCAAGAAGAAAAAGAGTATTGTAAGATTTGGGACTTAATTTTATGGATGGTTAGAAAGAAATGTGTACATAGAAAGATGATAAGGAAATGTAAAAGATGTCTTGATGTTGATATAATGATGTATAAAGTTTTATTTTATGTTTTGAAATTTTGAAAACTAAATAAAATTTAATGGAAAAAAAATAGAAAGTAGAACAAGAAATCAAAGGATATTGTAATAATGACATATTGTAATTGGTTATTTTGAATAAGTCATGACATGAATATAATTTAATTAAAATTGAGATTTGCTATGAAAGATAGCTTTGGAAACTAAAGTTAAAAACCTAATGATATTGTAAGGATATATAATGTTGATTAGAATATGAATGTAAATTCAATGAGAAATGTATACAAATACTATTGTGTGCACAATATACATGTAATCAGACAACACACTGTATAACTAAAAGATGTTTTTTTATTTGTTGTTTTTGTTATAAAAAAGAAAACAATTAATCAATGGAAAAGCTTCCCTTCAGAAATTGTGAATGCTCTATCACTGGAGGTTTTTCAGACACTGGACAATCATTTGTCTGAAAGGGCCATGATGACAAACCTATGGCATGCGTGCCACAGGTGGCACGCAGAGCTATTTGTGTGGGCATGTGAGCCCCAGGCAACTTACCGCACTGCACATGGGTGTGCCTCCCAGCTGATTTTCAGCCCATTTGAGGCCTTTTTCAGCCTCCCAGAGACTTGAGGGAAGCCTCTGCAGCCTTTGCAGGCCGAAAAATAGGCCTGTTTTGTCACTTCCTGTATTTCTGGAAATATCAGAAGGGACTAAACAGGCCCATTTTTCAGCCTGCACTCAAGCCTCTGGGAGGCCGAAAAAGGCCTCAAACAGCCCAAAAATCAAAAAGAACCAAATAAATTAGTAAAGTACAATAGAACAATATTTGGGAAAACCTTTAACCTTTTTGAAAGAATCTCCCCCTTGTGCCATTGAGGAAGTTATCATCGCCTCCCCCTCCCCCAACATAACCTATCACAACATAGGAAATAATTCTTCAATTTATGCAAACACGTTTTTTGTTTTCTTTAAAATTGTCATCAGGACATATTGATGCAAATAATTTATTTCCAGTCTTTTTCCCATATCTCAATTGTCTGAAAAATTCTGATGCCACCCATCACTTTACTCCCAAACTTCATGATACAAGTGTTTCATTAATATCTTATTTATTCAAGACACTTAAATGCAGTGACCACTAAGCAACAAAATTCAATGGCAAGAAAATGAAATGCCCGAAAAAAAACGCTAACATTTAATGATTTAATTACAAGTGAATTTTAAGAGGCAAAAAGAAATATAAAAAGGGCATAAGAACAAACTGCAATGCAGGAACTAAGAATTTCAAGACGAAAACTCTGAAACTAAATTAAGATTCGAGGAAAATATATATTCATGCACACTGTAAAGAGGGTTAAAAAGACACAAAGAAAAATTTTACAGGAGGAAAGCAACAAAAATCAGAGCGACAAATTTAATGGGTAGAAGGACAGAGGCTGCTGCGCAACGCACATGAAGATGAGCGATGCATAGTCACATATGTGCGGCGTTCTGTACTGAAGCTAGCTGGAGGAACATTTTTAAAACACAGTTCAATCCACTAACAGCGAGCAATCTGATGTTTTTGTACGACAGATATAGAGTGAGTGGTTCGCTGTACTAAAAAAGTCTCAAAAGTGTCCCCAAAACTTCTCGCTCCATCACCCCCATATCACCCCCCCTTCCATTCCTTCGCCCCTGCGTTGCCCCTTTTCGTTCCATCGCCCCCCTGAAAAATGAAATCACCCCCTGGGGGGGGGATATCACTCAGGTTAAGAACCACTGGACTAGAAGATCTCTAAGGTCCCTTCCAATTCTGTTATTCTATATTCAGGCCTGCTTAAGTTAGCAGGGCCTCATCATCATTTCGCAAATTTGCATTTATTATTACATTCTTCTCAATGGCCCCCCAAGTGGGCCCAAACTAAAAGAAAATAGAAATGATGCACACATGTATCTTATTGTGAATCGGGATGGCGATTCAGGCTTGTCGGATAGATTGCAGGGAAAGCTATAGGTCCCTGATGGTCGATTGGCACTGAAATCCCCCTCAACAGCTAAGTGGGCATCTATGGAGATTCTCAATCCTCCAGGTAAATGGCTGTCCCAAAGACGCTTTTGAAAGGCAACCGGACTTTCTTAGAAAATAACAAGAGTTGGAAGGGACCCTGGAGGTCTTCTAGCCCAACCCCGTGCTTAAGTTGGAGACCCTATATCATTCTGGACAAATGGGGTATCCAATCTCTTCTTTAAAAGCCTCCAGTGATGGAGCCCCCACAACTTCTGTCTCACTGATTAACTGTTCTAACTATCAGGAAATGTCTCCTTATTTCTAAATTGCTTCTCTCCTTAATTAGTTTCTACCCATTGCTTCTTATCTTTGCTTTAGGTACATTGGAGAATAGCTTGACTCCCTCTTTTTGGGGGCAGCCCCTGAGATATTGGAAAAGTGCTATCATGTCTCCCCTGGTCCTTCTTTTCATTAAACTAGACGTACCTAATTCCTGCAACTGTTCCTCGTATGTTTTAGCCTCCTAATCATCGTTGTTGCTCTTCCCTGCACTCTTTCTAGAGCCTCAACATTTGTTTTAGTTTATAGTGTGTTAGTTTTTTTCTTTAAATTGTTTCACTTCTCCTCCAAGAAGCTTCTTCAGTTCAAATTAAGAAAGCTTCCCTCCTTGATTTTCTCCAGTTGCCTTTTGAAAAGCAGCTTTGGTGAATGAGTAAGTGGTTGCAAGTCCCTTTTTTCAGTGGCTTTTTCACTTTAAACGGTCATTAAATAAATTGTTGTAAGTCGAGGACTACCTGTACGCTATTTGAGGGTTGAAAACAGTTTGCTGGGATCATTCTGGAAATGTTTGAACCTTAAAACACTTCCCAAATGTCGGAACATTCTTGCTTTTCGACATAATTTGATTTGAAACACTTTTGCACACCGATGGCTGGCACCTCCAAGACATTTCTTGAAAAACAACCTTAATCTCGCTGCTCAGGAATCAAGAATCCAAAACTATTTCGCTCAAGTGAACTAAAACAATGATTTTGATTAGGCACTTCTGAATCAACCTTGAGACAAAATGTACCCAAAACATAAACACTTCCCAACGTAAAGAATAGATAATTATCCAACACACACACACAAAAGATTTGATTGGCCATTTGACGAATTAAACATTTCTAAAACATTTCGTGCTATTTTAAAAGGAAAAGAAAAAACTAAGGAAGGAAGAGATCCTAGCACAATGCCAATCAACTTTTTAAAATTAACTTTTTTAAAAAAAAAATATTGAAATCTGTGGTGGCACCCTTAGTCAGGAAATGTAGTTGGGGCATTCCGTCAGCAAAACACACAACTTTCAGCCAAAACAAAGCAAAGCAAAGAGGCCTGAACTTTTTGTCTCTTTGGCAGAAAGAAGTTAAAATAAAATTATGCAGTGGGCGAAAGAGTCATAACAAACACGTTTTGTTTCCTCTCTTATCATCACCACAACAAATTCAAAAGGGATTATCCTCTTTTGCAAATCACACATATATTTGCAAAAACAGACATAAACTGTTGCCAAGCTTTCAATTTATTCATTAATGCATAATTTAATTAGTTGGATTGAATTAAAGAATCAGTTTGATATTAGAGATGGCCTCCAACTCCAGAAGATTCTGGGAGGCTTGGAAAAATCTGCAAAAAAAAAAAAATCCCAAACAATAAAATAGTAAAAACAATTAAAACACCCAAAATAAGCAGTCTGGACTAAAACAATGAGAATAACAAATGGTACAGACAGCGCAAAATACATTTCAAAAACCCCAACTCACATTTTCCAGTTGAAAGAAACAGATCAAATCAGAAGTCCTTTTCTGCTCACTTGCCAATTCCTTGCCTACTAATAGTAAAACATTTTAGCATTACTTATTTCTTGGCTACTACACACAACATCCTAATGACATTTTAAAAGTGGGCAGACAATCTGATATGGTTTTTTTTTCCCTTGCAGTTTTATATCTTGAGAGAACCCCAGCTCCACAAATTCAATAACCTCTAATAACGGGTACCTGGCAACTAACTGAAATAAATGATTTTAAGGCCAGGTGTCAACTCATAAAATATTTCTATGGTCTTTTTAGAATTGCCAACAGAAAGGGAGCGGATAGCAGCACGGCAGCTTGCAAATTGAAACTGCATTCCATAAATAGGTGATTGAAGTTTCTGCAATGCAAAGATCTAACTGGAGAGCCTGTGGATGACTCTGGGCTATGGACGTGTCCCATTGGAGAATACGAATTAGGATACGGGGGGGGGGAGGGGGAACCAGGGTCAAGGGCGTCCTCAGTCGCAGTGTTGGACATGTTTAACTCTCAATAAATCTTCTTTATGTTTTGGAAGTTGGCTTGACATTCATGATTTAAATGGGGGGTAACTGCCAAAGCCCTGACACCAGGAAGAGGAGGGATAAGTACGCAGGTACTCCTCAAATTACAACGGCTCATTTAGTGACTGTTCAAAGTTACAACAGGACTGAAAAATGTGACTGACGATCGTTGTTTATGGTTACCACCTTTGCAGCATCGCCACGATATGGGATCAAAAGTCAGGTGCTTAACAAAAGTCTCCCTTAAACAACAGGTATTTTTTTTGGCTCAATTGCGGTCGTAAAGTCAAGGACTACCTGGACAGGTCATCCTCGACTTACAACAGTGCATTTAGTGACTGTGCAAAGTTGCAACGGTGCCGAAAAAAGTGACTTGTGAGGATTTGTCACATGTATTGCTTGCAGCACCCCAGGGTTCCGTGATCAGAATTTGAATGCACGGCAAATGGCTCAGGTTTATGACGGTCGCATGTTGTCACGTGGTTCCCCTTTTGTGACCT
>CM066333.1:3196584-3251584 GCA_033807585.1 Hydrophis major
GAACGGGGGGGGGGGCTAAAGGGAGACCCCTCCCCTGCTTTCATCCGGCGCCCTACCTCTCTCCTGCGGGCGACGGGAAGGAGGCTCGGCCGGCGGGCGGGCGGGCGGGCGAGCTCGGGGGCGGCGGCGGCGGCGGCGGCTGGTGCAGCGAGGCGGGCGACGACCGGCGGCCTGCTGCTCGGCGGCCCGTCCTTCCTCCTCCTCCTCCTCCTCCTCGCAGGCCACCCCTCCGGCCACGCCCCCGCGGAGGGAGGGAGGGAGGCGAGCGCGGCTCCGGCCGCTTCCTGCCGGCTGCCAGGGGCTGAGCGACGGGTTTCTGAGCACGTGCAGAGCGCCCGCCTTGCCCGCCCCCTCCGCCCAGGCTAAAAGGTCTCTCGCTCTCTCAGCCTTGGCTCGGGCTTCGACCTCGGCTTTTGTCCCCGAGCTCATCGCCGTTGCCTCTGGGCATGGGCAGAGGGCCAGATCCTGGGGTCGAAACTCTGGGCACGGGCAGACGAGTGCCCTGATCCTGGGTGGAAGGACGGCCTCTGGGCATGGGCAGAGGGCCAGATCCTGGGCAGAAGCGAGTTTGCCTTCATTGGCATTGCTGTGGTCGCTGCTTCCCAAGGGGAATCTCCTCTGAGCATGGGCAGAGTGCCCTGATCCTGATAGAAGAACCGTCTGTGGGCATGGGCAGAGTGCCCTGATCCAGGAGGGAAGGACGGCCTCTGGGCATGGGCAGAGGGCCAGATCCTGGGCAGAAGTGAGTTTGTCATTGGCATTGCTGTGGTCGCCACTCCCCAAGGGGAATCTCCTCTGAGCATGGGCAGAGTGCCCTGATCCTGATAGAAGAACCGTCTGTGGGCATGAGCAGAGTGCCCTGGTCCAGGGGGGAAGGACGGCCTCTGGGCATGGGCCAGATCCTGGGCAGAAGCGAGTTTGCCTTCGTTGGCGTTGCTGTGATGGCCGCTCTCCAAGGGGAATCTCCTCTGAGCATGGGCAGAGTGCCCTGATCCTGAGCAGAAGCAAATCTGCTTTTGTCTCCTTGGGGCAACATCTCTGGGCATGGGCAGAAGGCCAGATCCTGGGTCAAAGCTCTGGGCATGGGCAAACGAGTGCCCTGATCCTGGGTGGAAGGATTGCCTCAGAGCATGGGCAGAGGGCCAGATCCTGGCAGAATCGAGTTTGCCTTCATTGGCTTTGCTGTGGCCGCTGCTCCCCAAGGGGAATTTCCTCTGAGCATGCAGCTCTCGAAGGTTGGTTGTTTTCCTTGCAGACGTCTCATGACCCGACTAGATAACATCATCAGCACTAGAAGGGAGTGGGGTTCATAGAGGAGGAGGAGGAAGAGACTGTGGGGGTCCTTGGTGCTCTCTGGGCATGGCTGTTTCCTTGCAGACATCTCATGATCCCACTAGGCAATGTCATCAGTGCATCGGGAGCTAACCAAGCACTTAGGAATTGCAGGAATTCTGGGCGTTGAAGTGTACAGTTTCGCACCCGGGGCCGAGAGCATCCAAATGAAGCAGGCGCTGCCCAATGCTTTCTTTCGCGGCGTTTGGGGATCAAGGCTCTCCACTCCCTCCCCTGCACCCCAACCAGCCCCCATCCCGGGCTCTCACCCCCACCTCACCCAAGCGGCGGCACAGTGGATAGAATGAAATATTGCAGGCTGATTCTGCCCACTGCCGGCAGTTCGATCCTGACTGGCTCCAGGTAGACTCAGCCTTCCGTCCTTCCGAGGTGGGTCAAACGAGGACCCAGATTGTTGAGGGCAAGAGGCTGACTCTGTAAACCGCTTAGAGAGGGCTGGAAGCCCTGGGAAGTGGCATGTCAATGCTATTGCTATTCCTTCCTTCCTTCCTTCCTTCCTCCCTCCCTCCCTCCCTCCCTCTCTTCCCTTCCCTTCCCTTCCCCTTCCTTCCTTCCTTCCTTCCTTCCTTCCTTCCTTCCTTCCTTCCTTCCTTCCTTCCTTCCTTCCTTCCTTCTTCTCTTCTCTTCTCTTCTCTTCTCTTCTCTTCTCTTCTCTTCTTTCCCTTCCTCATTCTCCTTCCTTGTGGTGCAGTGGTTAGAATGTAATATTGCAGGCTAATTCTGCCCACTGCCGGCAGTTCGATCCTGACTGGCTCCAGGTTGACTCAGCCTTCCGTCCTTCCGAGGTGGGTCAAACGAGGACCCAGATTGTTGAGGGCAAGAGGCTGACTCTGTAAACCGCTTAGAGAGGGCTGGGAAGCCCTGGGAAGTGGCATGTCAATGCTATTGCTATTCCTTCCTTCCTTCCCTCCCTCCTTCCTTCCTCATCTCTCCTTCCCTTCCTTCCTTCCTTCCTTCCCTCTTACTTCTCTTTCTCATTCTCCTTCCTGACTGGCTCACAGTTGACTCAGCCTTCCGTCCTTCCGAGGTGGGTCAAACGAGGACCCAGATTGTTGAGGGCAAGAGGCTGACTCTGTAAACCTCTAAGAGAGGGTTGTAAGGCACTGTGAAGTGGCATGTCAATGCTACTGCCCTTCCTTCCTTCCTTCCTTCCTTCCTTCCTTCCTTCCTTCCTTCCTTCCTTCCTTCCTTCCTTCCTTCCTTCCTTCCTTCCCTTTCTCATTCTCCTTCCTTGTGGTGCAGTGGTTAGAATGTAATATTGCAGGCTAATTCTGCCCACTGCCGGCAGTTCGATCCTGACTGGCTCCAGGTTGACTCAGCCTTCCATCCTTCCGAGGTGGGTCAAACAAGGACCCAGATTGTTGAGGGCAAGAGGCTGACTCTGTAAACCGCTTAGAGAGGGCTGGGAAGCCTTGTGAAGCGGTATATCGGTTTAAGTGGGAAGGAAGGAAGGAGGGAGGGAGGGAGGAAAGGGAGGGAGGGAGGAAGGAGGGAGGGAGGGGAGGGAGGGAGAGGAATGGTGGGATGGAAGGAGAGAAGGAAGGAAGGAGGGAGGGAGGAAAGGGAGGAAGGAAGGACGGAGGGAGGGAGGGAGGAAAGGAGGGAGGGATGAAGGGAGAGGAATGGTGGGATGGAAGGAGAGAAGGAAGGAAGGACGGAGGGAGGAAGGAAAGGGAGGGGAGGAAGGAAGGAGGGAAGGAGGGAGGGAAGGAAAGAGGAAGGAAGGAAGGAAGGAGCAAGAGGCTGACTCTGTCAACTGCTTAGAAAGGACTGGGAAGCGAGGTATCAGTCTAACGGCTGTGGTGCTATTGCTACCATCACCGTAGCCACTCAGTTGCCGGGGCTTGGGATGGCCCGTTGGCTCCAACAAGGAGATCCTCCCTACCTCCACAAGCAGCGGCGTGTCCTGGACTCCGCCACGGATCTCCCGTAGTGCGTCAAGCGAAATGTGGGTGCCAAGGACCAAAGGGCGGCCTAGGAGGAGGAGGCACGCAGGTGCAAAGGTGCGGCAGGGAAGAGGGAAAAACAGCCCCAGTTCCAAGAATAAATGGCAGCTGTGTGAACACGCCCAGGGCGGGCAGGAGCCAGCCAGGAGGAACCAGGGCCAACCCTGGCCCAGAGCGAAGGAAAGCCACATCCCAAAACTGGGCACACACACGGGACCATCGGATGGAGAGCATAACCAGAGTTGGAAGGGGCCTTGGAGGTCCTCTAGTCCATCCCAAAGGCCTCCATTCCCCCCTGAGCAGAACCTTTCCCAAGGATTTCGGGGACCAGGAGCTTTTTCACACACCCCATGGTCACGTGACCCAAATTCAGACCCTTTGGCAATCTTCAGACCAGCAGAATCAATGGGGGAAACCAGACTTTCAAAACAACCGTTTAGGAACAACTTGCACGGGATTCGCTTAACGGCGGCAGCAAGAAAGGTTGCAAAATGGAGCAAGGCTCACTGTACCGTCTCACGGAGCAGCGGAAATCAGGGACTTGAGTGGTGGCTGTAAGCCGAGACTACCCTGTTATTACAATTTCAATGAAATTAGACACCGTTTCTAGAAAGTTCTCTTCCAGTACATTTCAGATTAACAGATAATCAGAGTTGGAAGGGCTCCTGTAGGTCATCTAGTCCAACCCGCAATCCAAGGAGGAACCCTACACCACTTCTGACTTCTAAGCTCCCACAACTTCTATTTAAAAAAAAAAAAAATGTTTTTTTTTTTAATATACAACAAACCATTCCATTTCAATCATGCGTTCACTTGGGTATATATTTCAATTATTTAAACATTATAAATGATATTCTTCTTATCAAATCTAACAATACATCAATGTTCCCGTATATATTCCCATATACATAATACTATCACGCATTATACGGTAACTTTGGCTTACATTTTCTGTAATTGCTCCATAAATACATCAAATCTTTTTTAGGTTGTTCAATTCTCTATCCATTGATAAAAACATATTACATACCGTGTAATATTCAGTTACTTCTTTTTCTTTAATTTCTAGTGTCAATCTATTCATTTCTGCACATTCAAATATTTTTTCAATTATTTTCCCTTCTATTTGTATTTTACCACTCTTCCAGTTTTGGGCAAATACAATCTTAGCAGCTCCCACAACTTCTGAAAGCAAGTTGTTCCATTGAATATAGAATCACACAGTTGGAAGGGACCTTGGAGGTCATCTAGTCCAACCCCCCACCCAAGCAGGAGGCCCTACACCATTTCTGACCGATGGCAGTCCAGTCTCTTCTTGAAAGCCTCCAGGGATGAAGCTCCCACAACTTCCAAGGACAACTTCTCTTCCATGGGTGGATTGTTCTCCCTGTCAGAAAATTTCTCCTTATTTCCAGGTTGAATCTCTCCTGGTTCAGTTTCCATCTGTTATTCCTTGTCTAGACTTCTCGGGCTTTGGAGAATAGCTTGACCTGGAACAGACACCTGGATCATAAAACAAGTTAAAATTGAGTAGATGAATATATAGAGAAATAAGATTGTTAAAAAGATAAAATATGTAAGAGACAATGGCATACAAAGAAAGCATGATTACTATATTTTGGCATGGAAAGTATGTTAATTATAATTGCTAGCACAAGATATATGTACCCATTCAACACACAGTTTAAATGAAAGATGGATTTGTTGGTAAATAGAAAATTTAAAAAACTTAATAAAAAGAAAAGAAAATAGCTTTGACCCCTCCCTCCTCTCTATGGCAGCCCCTCAAATACTGGAAGACTGCTCCCCTGTCTCCCCTGGTCCTTCTCTATCAAGAAACTGCAATGCATCCAAAGGTCATCTAGGCCCACCCGTCAGTTTTCCAGTAAGGCTGAGCAAAAGGTGTCAACCAGCTCTCCATTTACTAATGAGGATGTTCATTAAGACTGCAGTTTTTCCAAGGAGCCCCTCAAATACTGGGAGACTGCTCCCTGTCTCCCTTGGTCCTTATCAGGAAACGAAGGCATCCAAAGGTCATCTAAGCTCACCCGTCCAGCTTTCCAGGAAGGCTGAGCAAAGGTCTCACAGCCAGCTCTCCGTTTGCTAATGAGAATATTCATTAAGATGCCACAGGGACCACTCCTAGGCCGGAATCATCCTGTAACCCTCAGCGGGATCAGGGAGGGAGGCGCTGAAAGAGAGAAACGGGCTGGTGAGGTTTTTTCCAGGCAGGAGAACGGCCGGAGGGTCAGAGATGAGACACAATTCTTGCGGGTGTGAAAGCCGCCCATTGTTGGCCCAACAGGTCCTGCCAGGGATCTTCCCTGGCAAATGGCCACTGGGGAAAGAGAGGAGGGCAGAGGCGCCAAGCAAATTCTTTCCCCCCCCAAGGAAGGGGGGGCTGGGTTGGTTTCGGATGGTTGATGTCTGGTTGAGGGGGTCTCTTAGCTGGGAGGGTCCCTGAGATGGCTGGTTTCCTTGCAGACGTTTCATTGCCCAACTTGGTAACATCATCAGTGCTAGAAAGGAATGGGATTTGCAGAGAGGAAGGAGGAAGAGAGGAGGAGGAGGAGGAGAGCAGTGGGGTCCTTGACATTCTCTGAGCTGGGTGGTTCCTTGCAGACGTTTCATGACCCAACTAGGTAACATCATCAGTGCTAGAAGAGAATGGGGTTTGTGGAGAGGAGGAGGGGTCTTGGTGGTTTCTGCCATTTATGGGTTTTCTGCAGACGTTTCATGACCCAACTAGGAAAGATCATCAGTGCTAGAAGGGAGTGGAGTTTGAGAGAGGAGGAGGAGGGGGAGGGGGGGGGAGGAAGGAAGGAAGGATGGAATGAAGGAAGGAAGGAAGGAAGAAGGAAGGAAGGAAGGAAGGAAGGAAGGAAGGAAGGAAGGAAGGAAGGAAGGAAGGAAGGAAGGAGGAAGGAAGGAAGGAAAAAAGTAGGGGAGGAAGGAAGGAAGGAAGGAAGGAGGGAGGAGAGAGGGAGGAAGGAAGGAGGGAGGAGAGAGGAAGGAAGGAGGGAGGGAGGGAGGGAGGAAGGAAGGAAAGAAGGAGGGAGGGAGGAAGGAAGGAAAGAAGGAAGGAGGGAGGGGGAGGGAGGAAGGAGGGAGGAGAGAGGGGAGGAAGGAAGGAGGGAGGAGAGAGGAAGGAAGGAGGGAGGGAGGAGGAAGGAAGGAAAGAAGGAGGGAGGGAGGAAGGAAGGAAGGAAAGAAGGAAGGAGGGAGGGGGGAGGGAGGAAGGAGGAGGAAGGAAGGAGGGAGGAGAGAGGGAGGAAGGAAGGACGGAGGAGAGAGGAAGGAAGGGAGGGAGGGAGGGAGGAAGGAAGGAAAGAAGGAGGGAGGGAGGAAGGAAGGAAAGAAGGAAGGAGGGAGGGGGGAGGGAGGAAGGAGGAAGGAAGGAAGGAGGGAGGAGAGGAGGAAGGAAGGAGGGAGGGAGGAAGGAAGGAAGGAAAGAAGGAGGGAGGAAAGAAGGAAGGAAGGAAGGAAGGAAGGAGGAAGGAAGGGCAATGACTGTGGGGTCCTTGGGGCTCTCTGAGCTGGGTGGTTTTCTTGCAGACTGTCAGCCTTCAAGATCTTCTACTACTGCCTTGCATCTTTTGGCTGCCATAAGTAACGGGGGGGGGAGGGGATATTGTCTGGGAAGAGAGCTGGAGGTGTTACAGTCTTGTGTTGTGTAAATGAGGAGTGGGGGGGAGTATAAATTCCTACTCTTAAATTTCTATTCCTCGCTTAGCTTTCTTTTCTCTGCGCAGCTGCAAATCTTTATCAAAATATGCCAAGGTCAATGGACAGAGGCCTCATCACCACCTGAAGATGCTCACATGATCGTATTCACAACTTTTAATTGGAAGAATCATTTGAACTAGGAGGGGTAGGAACGTTTCCAACACTTTGTATATGTGATCTGCGAGCCTAATTTCTCAGATTCAGAATTCTACTGATGTTACCACTTCAAATTCAGTAAAAGATATCTTTGCTCTAATCTAAAGAGTCTAAGTTTTCTTTCTTGAATTTTGAATGGAGTGCCAACTGACACAGACGTTTCATGACCCAACTGGGAAAAATCATCAGTGCTGGAAGGGAGTGGAGTTTGAGAGAGGAGGAAGAGGGAGGGAGGGAGGGAGGGAGGGAGGGAGGGAGGAAGGAAGGAAAAGGAAGGAAGGAAGGAAGGAAGGAAGGAAGGAAGGAAGAAGGAAGGAAGGAAGGAAGGAAGGAAGGAAGGAAGGAAGGAAGGAAGGAAGACTATAGGGTCCTTGGGGCTCTCTGAGCTGGGTAGTTTTCTTGCAGACATTTCATGACCCAACTAGGGAACATCATCAGGGATGTTCTGGGTGATTCCTTCAGCTGAGGAACTCTGCGTATCTACACCGAGCCAAATCTGAAAAGGCTAGACCAGGGGGGTCAAACTCGATTTCAGGGCTGCATCAGGATTGTATTTTACCTCGGAGGGCCAGAGTGGGCGTGGTCAGGTCGACATCCCTCGTGTCAGGGGTACCTGTGGTGGCCCGAGCCTCCGGCCAGAGAAAACAGGCTCCGGAGCTCCGTTTTCGGCTGCAATGGCCTCCTGGAAGTAACCCTCTGCCCATGAAAACAGAGCTCAAGCGGGCTGTATGCAGCCCACCTGAGTTCTGCTCTTGCTGGCAGAGGTGCTGCAGGCCAGCCTTTCGCCGTTTCCGGGTGCCGATCGAATCACCCCTCCCCCGGGCGGATCTGGCCCCTTGGGCTAGAGGATTCCTGGAAGCCCAACGGTCAGACAACCAGCCATCAACCTTTACATACAGATAAACAACCTCTACACACCGTTCAGAACCGACAATCAAAAAGCGAAGACACCTTCTGACCAGCAACCGGCACCCAGATAAGATGAGAGGACCACCAGGCTTAATTCTAGACAAACCATGAAACCACAGCCTAATCAAGAAACCATCAAGAACATTTCCACCAACCCCGACAGGCCAAGGCACCAGTGCATAACCAGAGAGCAAATTCCTCCTGCACTGAGGATGTTACCTAGTGGAGTCATGAAATGTCTGCAAAGCAAAAACAAAAAATCCATACACGAAGGTATTACGATGGATGATGTCTCCTGCATGATATGTTGGGAGGACAGAGAGTGGAGGAACACAGAACATAGAAGCATTGGCCTGGAAGGCACCCTTGAGGTCTTCTAGCCCAACCCCCCACCCCCACCCCCGCACCTAAGGCAGGATGCCTTGTGCCAGTGATGGCTAACCTTTTGGGGCTCCTGTGCCGAACATTGCGTGCATCCTCGTTCACCTGCCAGCACCCAGAAGTCAATGCACGCGGGGGGCCCATAGGATTCCCCCTGACCTGCATTGTACATGCGCGCACCTCTCGGCTGATTTTCGGTTCTTTTTCGGCCTCCCAGGGGCTCAAGGGAAGCCTCTGCAGCCTTTGGAGGCTGAAAAATGGGCCTGTTTCGTCACTTCCGGTATTTCTGGAAATACCGGAAGTGATGAAACGGGCCTGTTTTTCGGCCTGCAAAGGCTTCCCCTCAGCCTCTGGAGGCCGAAAAAGACCCGAAAACTCAGCTGGGAGGCGCACACATGCGCAGTGTAGGTCAATTTGCCTGGGGCTTGCGTGCCTTATGCCAACCCAGGTGAGCATTTATCCAATTTTGGGGAGGGGGGGTGAAAACAAAGACTAGGTGGGATTCAGAAACCAAAGCAATGGACTCCAACTCTCTTCCCCCCTCCTAAGAAGGGATGTGTTACAGCTAGTGCTCGACTTACGACCACAATGGAGCCCGAAATTTCTGGTTGCTAAGTAAGACAGGTTTTTCAGGGACTTTCACCCCATTTTACAACCTTTTGTTGCCACGCTAAGTAAGACAGGTTTTTCAGGGACTTTCACCCCATTTTATAACCTTTTGTTGCCACGCTCGTTCAATGTATCACTGCGGTTGTTAAATGAACAACACGGTTTCCCCCACTGACTTCCCGCATCAGAAGGTTGCAAAAGGGCGTCGCATGACATTGCAACCGTTGTAAACACGAGTCAGTGGCCAATCTGGCCTGAATTTGGATCACGTGACCACGGGGACACTGCAACGCTCATAAGTATGAATAATAACCATAGATCACTTTTTTCAGTGCCGTTGTAAATTGGAACGGTCACTAAACGAACATCTTGGCCTTGGAAACCAGTGCCATGAAAGTCCAGCTTGATTCTGCCCATTCAGCCCTCAAACCCTGGCACTCTTCTCACTGTAGAGAAACCAGCATTATATATATATATATATATAATAGATTAGACTTGGCATTAGCCAAAGATCTTCTGATGGGATGGAAAAGTTTTGTTCTCCAGATAAGATGTCGGTGAGGAAAACAGGAGAATGAACAAATCAGTGTAGGACTGGACTGGACTAGAGAAGAGAAGAGAAGAAAAGAAAAGAAAAGAAAAGAAAAGAAAAGAAAAGAAAAGAAAAGAAAAGAAAAGAAAAGAAAAGAAAAGAAAAGAAAAGAGAATCGAAACAAAATAGGAATAGAATGATAGAGTTGGAAGGGACCTTAGAGGTCTTCTAGTCCAACCCCCAGCTCAGGCAGGAAACCCTAACCTTAACATTATACCATTTCAGACAAATGGTTGCCCAATTTTGTCTTGAGGACATCCAGTGATGGAGCCCCCACAACTTCTGGTGGCAAGGAGTTCCACTGGTTCATTGTCCTCCCTGTTAGGAAATTCCTCCTTAGTTCCAAGTTGCTTCTCTCCTGGGGGAGTTTCCACCGGTTGCTTCTTTCTTCTCCGGCCTTTGGGTGCTTTGGAGAAGAGGTTGACCCCCTACCCGCTTCTTCATGTTTTCTCTTTTGACAGGAAGGTCAGAATGAAAAGCTCATCAATCCTTTTGACAGCTTCTTAACTTGAGGCTAGAGGTGAGCGATTAAAAAAACCATGATAAAAATATCAGCTGGTGGAAAATCCAGACTTTAAAGATACGATTTAATTACCTCAGATTTACTTCACTCGAAACCAGGAGAAACATTTCCTGGTTTGATAGGAAAGCTAGTCCAATGTCCACCTCAGGTTTCTTCCTAGATCCGAGTTCTGATTATGTCTAGGTAGTCTTCCACTTCCGGCCACAGTGGAACGCAAAATGGGTGTCGCGAGGTGAGATGTTGAACTTTGTCCCGTTTTATGACCTTGCTTGCCATAGTTGTTAAGGGAATCGCTGCAGTTGTTAGATTGGTAATGTGGCTTCCCTATTGACTTTTCAGATGAACAGATCTTGGAAGGGGCCTTGTAGGTCATCTAGTCCAACCCCCTGCCCAAGCAGGAGACCCTACACCATTTCTGACAGATGGCAGCCCACTCTCTTCTTGAAAACCTCCAGGGATGAAGCTCCTTCTGAAGGCAACTCCTGTTCCACTGGTTGATTGTTCTCCCTGTCGGAAAGTTTCTCCTTATTTCCAGGCTGAACCTCTCCTTGGTCAGTTTCCATCCATTATCTCTTTTCTGGCCCTCGGGGGCCTTGGAGAATAGCTTGACCCCCTCCTCCTCTCTGTGAAAGCCCCCCAGATATATGAACCCTGCTCCTGTCTCCCCTGGTCCTTCTCTTTACCAGACTAGCCAGGCCCAGTTCCTGCAACCTTCATTGTATGTTTTAGTCTCCAGTCTCCTAATCATCCTGGTTGCTCTTCTCTGCACTTTTTCTAGAGTCTCAACCTCTTTTTTATAATGTGGTGACCAAAACTGGGTGCTCTACTCTAGGTGTGACCTTACTAAGGCTTTATAGAGTGGTATTAGTACCTCCCTTGATCTCGATTGTATCCCTCTGTTAATGCAACCTACGGCTTGCTTGTCAGAAGGTCGCAAAAAGGGACACGAGGTCTTTAAGAAGAGACTGGACAGCCACCTATCTGAAATGGTATAGGGTCTCCTCCTCCAGCATGGGGTTGGACTAGATGACCTCCAAGGTCCCTTCCAGCTCTACTCTGATGGATTGACTTAATAAATGGTTGTAAGGCAAGGACTACCTGAATGGCAGTATAACAATAACTTTGTGCTACAATTAGCATGATGTGAGACCACAATAATGGGACACGGTAGCTCAGTGGCTAAGACACGGAGCTTGTCGATCAGAAAGGGTGGCCGTTCAGCGGTTCGAATCCCTGGCGCCGCGTAACAGAGTGAGCTTCCGTTACTTGTCCCAGCTTCTGCCAACCTTGCAGTTTTTCAGCGTTGAGTCCTGCTGGCCACGTGGCCACGGAGACGTCTTCGGACAGCGCTGGCTCTCCTTCGGCTTTGTAACGGAGATGAGCACCGCCCCCTAGACCCGGAAACGACTAACACGGACCTTGACCTTTAAGACCACAATCTTGCCGTAGAGGACTTAGGACAGAGGTCCCCAAAGTTGGCCACTTTTAAGACTTGTGGACTTCAACTCCCAGAATTATTCCCAATAAGTAACTACAAGGACATTTCTTCTAGCAAACTCCTTATATCAGGAGTCTCCAAACTTGGCAACTTATGGACTTCAGCTCCCAGAATTCTCCAGCCGGCTGATGTTAAGCTGATGGGTTTGCTAGAAGAAATTTCCTTTTAGTTACTTATTGTGAACGATTCTGAGAGTTGAAGTCCACAAGTCTTAAAAGTGGCCAAGTTTGAAGACCTCTGACTTTAGGACGATATTGGACATTGTATTCCCAGGAAGTTCTGTTCTGCATTCAACGCATCACAAAATCATCAAAATCTCACCAACCCCCCCCCCCCCCAAAAAAAAGTCACATCCAGGAATGTGTAGGTCTGTCTCACTATTGCTGTACATAGTGGTTACATCACAACCAGCAGTAAACTTGGAAGGGAGGCACGAGAGAAGCCATTGTGACTGAACACAAAGATGTTCTCTGTCAGAAAGGAAGCCGCTAATCTCCAGTTTTCTGAAGGAAACCTTCTTCTATAGACAGCTGACTCAATGTTTCTTGCCCTGTGGGAGTTTTTGTGTGTGTGTGTGTGGCAGAAACCAAACATTACATTCTAAATTCCTCAGAGCAGCCTTCAAGCAGGGAGTTGGTAGTATCGTGGTAGAGAGGTATGTGGATGCCTCAGTACCTGGATGACAGGATAATAAAATAACAGAGTTGGAAGGGAACTTGGAGGTCTTCAAGTCCAACCCGCTGCTTCAGCTGGAGACCTTATACCAGGTGTCCTCAAACTTGGCAGCTTTAAGACTTGTGAACTTCAACTCCCAGAATTCCTGAGCTACCATGACTGGAGGAGGAATTCTGGGAGTGGAAGTCCACAAGTCTTAAAGCTGTCAAATTTGAAGACCGAAATTCCACTGAGGAATTGTTCTGTCAGGAAATTTCTCCTTATTTCTAGGTTAGATCTCTCCTTGGTTAGTTTTCATCCATTGTTGTCAATGGAGGTTCAGAGTAAAAGTATCTAACAGGTTGAATCAAAACAATTGGACCAATATTTCATTGGATCTATACAGAGCTCTCCAAACTTAACCACTTGAAGACTTGTGGACTTCAACTCCCAGAATTCCTGAGCTAACATGACTGGAGGAGGAATTCTGGGAGTGGAAGTCCACAAGTCTTAAAGTCATTCAACTGATTCTAACAGAGTAACAGACTTGGAAGGGACCTTGGAGGTCTTCTAGTCCAACCCCCTGCCTAGGCAGGAAGCCCTACACTACTTCAGACAAAGGATATCCAGTCTCTTCTTAAAAACTTCCAATGTTGGAACAGCCACAGTTTCTGGAGGCCAGTTGTTCCACTGCTTCATTGTTCTAATGGTCAGGTAATTTCTCCTTAGTTGCTTCTCTGCTTGATGAGTTTCCGTCCGTTGCTTCTTGTCCTGCCTTCTTCGGGGGCTTTGGAGAACAGCTTGACTCCCTCTTTTGGGGGGCAGCCCCTGAGATATTGGAAGATTGCTCTCCTGTCTCCCCTGGTCCTTCTTTTCATCAAACTAGACATGCCCAGTTCCAGCAACCATTCTTTCTATGTTTGAGCTTCCCCTAATCCTATTTCTGGCTCTTCGTTGATGAAGCAACAGGGCTTTGTCAAACTCAAGGTGGGCTGGATTCGGCCCATGAGGTGCTTAGATGTGGCCCACAGGGCCGGCCTGGAATATATTAAAGTTCCAGCCAGTAGTACTTCTGCAGGGGAGTACAATGGGGGCTGCATGCTACACACCTCACCCTACACACACACATCCTGTGTTCAGCTTCCACAGCCTCCTGCAGCACACTGTAGTCCAGGGGTGTCCAACCTTGGCAACTTTAAGACTTGTGGACTTCAACTCCTAGAGTTCCTCAGCCAGCTTTTGCTGGCTGAGGAACTCTGGGAGTTGAAGTCCACAAGTCTTAAAGTTGCCAAGGTTGGACACCCCTGCTGTAGTCACAAGCGACTGACTGACCCTGTCGTGTGCCTCCCCCTCTGTGGCCCGTTTTTGGCCAGCAGAGTGTTGCAGGAGGTCGTGGAGGCTAAAAACAGGCCGCAGGGGAGCCTCACACGGCCATCCCACTCTCCGTTTTGGCTGGCAGGGTACTGCAGTAGGCATCTGCCCTATCTCCCCCCGCCCTCCTGCTCCCCGTTCCCCCTCTAGGCTGGAGGAGAACACAGTGCTGATCCGGCCAGAGGAGGGATGCCACCAGCATAGCAACCGGTGAACAGATAACAGATAATCAGAGTTGGAAGAGACCTTATAGGTCATCTAGTCCAACCCCCTGCCCAAATGGGAGACCCTACACCATTTCTGATGAATGGCAGTCCAGTCTCTTCTTGAAGGTCTCAAGCGATGAAGCTCCCACAACTTCCGAAGGCAAATTCTGTTCCATGGGTTGATGATTCTCCCTGTCAGAAAATTCCTCCTTATTTCCAGGTTGAATCTCTCCTTGATCAGTTTCCATCCATTATTCCTTGTCTGGCCTTCAGGTGCTTTGGAGAAGAGTTTGACCCCCTCCTCCTCTCTGGGGCAGCCCCTCAAATATTGGAAGGCTGCTCTCCTGTCTCCCCTGGTCCTTCTCTTCCCAAGACTAGACAGGCCCAGTTCCTGCAACTGTTCGTTGTATGTTTTAGCCTCCGGTCCCCTAATCATCCTGGTTGCTCTTCCCTGCACTTTTTCTAGTGTCTCAACTAGGGGTGGGATTCTACCAGTTCGCACCTATTCGCTAGAACCAGTTGTTAACCTCCTAAGCAATTCGGAGCACCGATTGTTGGAAGAAATTACTGGCCTAATCCTGTAAGAAAGGCAGGAAGGAAACATTCTGGTGTTGCTGACAGAAACTGCCTCTCCATTAACCCTCTCTTGTCAGGACTAAATTTCCTGTCTCAGGAACTTCTCTGGAGTTTTTTTTCCCCTCCTTTGCTGGTACTATGCTTGTGTGGAGGGACCATTCAAAGTCACAATGGCACTGAAAAAAGTGACTTATGACCATTTTTCACATTTACGACTGTTGCAGCATCCCCACAGTCATGAGAGGCCAGGCGAGGAGATGCGTGCCTTGATGTGAGTGATATTGAGTTGGCCATACCCAGCCAATAACATGACCACCAAGCCACGCCCACCCAGTCACATGACCACCAAGCCACACCCACCACCCAAGCCATGCCCACAGAACCGGTTGTTAAAAATTTTGAATCACACCCCTGGTCTCAACATCTTTTTTATAGTGTGGTGACCAAAACTGGATGCAGTACTCTAGATATGGACTTACTAAGGATCTATAGAGTGGTATTAGTACTTCCCTTGATCTTGATTGTATCCCTCTGTTGATGCAATTTAAGATTCCATTGGCTTTTTTGGCTGCTGCTGCACACGGCCGGCTCCTATTTAGCTGGTTGTCCACTAAGACTCCCAGTTCCTGCTATTGAACCTGGTTTCACCCAGTCTATATGTGGCCTTTTGGTTTTTCTTGCCTAAGTGTAGGACTTTACTTTTCTCTACATTAAATTTCATTTTGTTAGATATGGCCCAGGGTTCTTGTCTGTCGAGATCCCTCTGGATCTTCAGCCTGTCTTCTTGGGTGTTGGCTATTCCTGCCAGCTTAGTATCATCTGCAAATTTGGCAAGTTCCCCTTCTATTCCCTCATCTAAGTTGTTAATGTGATGTTCGGGGATGGTGCACCTTGCAAAAGGAGGGCTCCTTTCCATTCCAAACCTTCCCAACACCAGAAAGCAAAATCAAGACCTGGCACAACTTTCTCTTCCCGATGATGTCCCCCCCCCCCACCTCAAAAGGGCGGCACCTCCTTTCCCATCATCCCCATTGCTGCAGCAATTGGGCGTTGTGTTCCAATGCTATCCCGAAGGCCATGCTTCCGAAAAGCCATCTCCCAGGCCAGCAGCGAGGTCCTTCCTTTCCCACTCCCGGTTTGGCGATCGCTCCTACGTGTGAACCTCAGGTGCGGGCGCAGCTTTCCCCACACCAGCTGGGACTCCACCATGCCCAGCAGCTGAGAGTAGAAAGGAGAGAAAAGCGCAGGGGCAGCTGGGAAGGCCAACCCTGCACTTTTCTCTTCTTTTTTTCCTTGCTGCTGATGGTTGGAGGGTTTGTTTTTTTTACGAGGTAGGAATTTTGGCCACCAGATCGGCTGAACCGGTCCAAACCGATAGCATGCCGTCGCTCTTGCAGGCCCGTTTCTCAGTGTCGTGCTCACAAAGCACACCAGAAAGGACTTCCCTGATGCTGCAACCCTGGATGGGTCACCCCAGGTCACTCACTCACACACACACACACAGTCACACAAAACCCATGTCTTTTTTACACATCCACATTTTGGCTTCCTTGCTGGAGTTTCAACAGCTGGGAAGGAAAACTGGCCAAAGTCCCAATAGCTGTCTTTAAAAAAAAACAACCCAGGTTTTTCCAGCCAAACACATCGAAGGAGTCCAAGCTGGCCAAGCCTGTTTTTCCTCCTTTTTCTCCCCCCTTTCCAATTTGTGGTCCTTGAGATCAGCCTTGTGTTTTCCTGTATCCTTTCCTGCACCAGCACCCCTCCAATTTGGCTGGAGAGGCTGAGGCTCCCTTTGTGATGAGAGTAATAAATGTTTTATTGATTAGCCAATTAGGGCCTATCAAAAGGCTAAACGTAAAACTCAGAGCAATTGGTTGGTCTCTGCAGTTGGTTGTTTCCTTTCAGACGTCTCATTAACCAACTAGGTTATATCATCAGTGCTACAGTAGCAGTACAAGCAGTAATCAATAGCATCCTTAGCACTGATGATGTCACCTAGTTGGGTAATGCAACATCTGCAAAAAAACAACCAAGTTCATAGACCACCAAGGACCCCATAATCCTCCTCCTCCTCCTCCCTTTTTTGTCTACTCTGCAACCTCCCCCCTTCTACCACTGACATTGTAACCTAATTTGGTGATGAAAAGTCTGTAAGAAAACAGTCAAGCTCAGAGACTACCAAGGATCCCATAGTTCTCCTTTTCCTTGACCAAGATAGTTGTGGTCAAATGGGACAAAACTCACTTTACAAATGTCTCACTTAAGCAACAGAAAAGTTGGACTCAGTTGTGGTCATAAGTCAAGGATCACCTGTATGGCCATATAGCTAAAGGTGGAGAATGTCATAGAACCCCCAAAAACAATTTTGTGGGTAATTAGCACAAACAGTCCCAAAGGAAGTGGCCTTTGGTTATGGAAGGCCAAACGTTTTCATGAAAAAAACAGCAACAGAATAGAAATAGAAAAGAGACCACCAGGTGACCTCCGTTCTGCACCAGGAAGGAAACCATTTCAGAGACAGGGACATCAAAGGGAAGGTGAAAACTTCAGCATCTCCTGGAAGACAGGTTGGTCTGGTGGTCAAGGTGCTGGTTTAGCAACCAGAAGACAATAAGTTTTAGTCCCCTTTGACGCATGAAATCCAGCTAGGTGACTTGAGCCAATCACCAGGAGACGGTGAGTTCTAGTTATATCTTAAGCATGAAAGCCGTCTGGGTGACTTTGGGCCAATCACCAGGAGACGGTGAGTTCTAGTCCCAGTTCAGACATGCAAACCAACTGTATGACTTTTGAATCAATCACTGTCTCTCAGCCCAACCCACCTCACAGGGTTGGTTTTTGGGGGGGAAAACAGGAGAAAAAATGCTTTGGTTTGTTTGGCACCTGGAGTTACTAATAAAGTATTAAAGGTGGGATTTTAAGAAATATAATATATACGCCTCACTCATCATCACAAAATCTCCAGAACCGTAAAGCCTCCAAACTTGAAATTTGGCCCATAGGTTCCTCTTGGCTTCTAGGGGCTCACTAAGAAAGGATTTTTCCAAATGACCATCAGAGTATTTAGAGCATTTCCTATATTTTATTTGTTGTGAACGAATAAATGTGTTAATAAAGTTATCAAGAGCTTGAAGTCAAGTGTAGGGTTCTGGCCCTGCACTTCTGATTGGCCGTTAATGGCAGCATCAGATTGGTCCGTTCAGGTGAATCTGATTGGCCATTAACAAGCCTCTCCTATTGGTTAATGGAGTTAGCACTCCCTGGTTTTCATTGGTTAAATATCTAATAAAGTTGCCTCTATAAGGAGGCCCGTTGCAGCCTTTGGGCTGAGCTGTTTCACTATGAAAATAAAGAGTTTGAAGTTCACTGTTACCGGCTTGTCTCCATTCTTGACACCCACGCTCAGTACTTAACACTGGCGACGAGGATGGGATATGGAGATGTCAGAGCTGACTGAACAACGAAGAACGATAACCGAGCACGTGGCTGAAATGCACAACGGCGGAACCATATCCGGCGGCGTCATACCACCCGCTCCATTCGACCCAGCGCAAGAAGACTGGGACTCCTTTATGGATTGTTTCCAAATGTTCTTGAAAACCAACAATTTGAAGGATGCCACTTCCGGGAAGAAATGGGCAGTATTCCTAATGCATTGCGGGCCGACCATATTCAAGATGGCCAAGGCACTAGCAAAACCGGCAGAAGTAAAGTCTATGGACTGGGATGTCTTTGAACCCCTTCTGAGAGCCCACTATGCACTGATCGTGCCAACACTCGTTAGACGGCATGAATTTTACCAGAGAAGTCAACAGAAGGGTGAAAGTGTTGCTGATTTCATAGCTAATCTCCGGAATCTGGTGGCCTATGTGGGTTTGCCGACCTCGAAGAAGCCCTGAGAGACTGAGTAATTCTAGGATTAGAATCACTGCACACGCAGAGTAAGCTAATGGTGAAAGGTGATATTAGCCTTAAGGATGCCATTGCTGAAGCTACTGCAGCAGAAGCAACCCGGAAGTCGGCGGTCCGAATGCGCCGAAACTGCACCCCGGTTCACCAACCAACCCGCGAAATCTCACCCAAGTCAGATGGGCAGCTCTTAACGGCCCACCACGAGGACCTCTCTTTGTCGTCAGACAGCGACAAAGAAGAGGTCAATCGACTTCGGTCCGAATGGGACCAACGCCAGAGAGCTCAGTACCAATGCGCTGGTTGTGGGGCAAGCCACCCCCGATCAGAATGCAGATTCCTCGACACGCTCTGCCATGTGTGCGGGAAACGAGGCCATATCGGACGGGTCTGTAGAAGCCAAATGCGACCCAGCCAGCCCTCGAAGGGGGCTAACTATTGCCAATCGACAGGAAACCGTCCTGTAAGGCGAGAACCAGTGAACCACCAATGGAACAACCACCCCTACAGAAACAAAACCTTAAACCACCCCACGAAGCGAGAAGAGGCTCACCAAACTATCACGATTGGTCACGCCTCCTCTCTGGATGCCAAGAAGATCCAAGTTAAAGTGGCCATCGAAAACCAGCCTTGCCTGATGGAAGTCGACTCAGGATCGTCCCTCTCGATGGTTTCCTGGAAGACCCTCAAGCAACTCATCCCTACTGTCCGGCGACAAGACCTCCGATTCCAAAAACTCATACTCAAAGACTATCAAGGGAATCAGATTCCAGTCGCAGGATCCAGTCAAGTCCGGGTATCGTTCAAGAATCGCACAGCATTCTTACCCCTGACTGTGATCGACAAGGACCAGCCTAGCCTGTTAGGCCTGTAATGGTTCGCTCCACTTGGAATTGAAGTGGCAGGCATTCACCAAATCGGCAGCAGTGACTGGGAAGAGGACCTCGTCCAAGAATTCAAGGACGTCTTCGCAGAAAAACTAGGCGAGTACAAGGCGACCCCGATATCATTTAACCTCAATCCTGAAATAGTTCCCATCTGCCTTAAGCCTCATCGAGTTCCCTTTGCCCTTAAACCAAAGATTGACGAGCAACTTGATAAATTGATAGCCCAGGGGGTGTTAGAACCCACCGATCACTCCCCCTGGGAAACCCCAATCGTTATGCCCATCAAGCTGGACAGATCAATAAGAATTTGTGGGGACTACCGAGCCACCCTGAACCACGCCCTTCAACAAAATGCGTATCCAGTACCGGTGGTGCAGCACCTCCTCCATTCTCTGGGGGGCGGAAAAGTCTTCGCTAAACTAGACTTAGCCCAGGCATACCAACAACTGCCGGTAGACAAAAAAACAGCAGAGGCACAATCGTTACGCACTGGGGTGCCTTTAAGTGTAACCGGCTCCAATTCGGAGTGAGCGTAGCCCCGGGACTATTTCAAAGTCTAACGGAAAGACTATTACAGGGGATAAAAGGCGTTGTCCCATATTTTGATGATGTGTTAATCACTGCTCCTACCCCAAAAATTTTACGGGATCGCCTGAGGGTGGTTCTCCAGAGATTCAAGGACGCAGGCCTTAAAGTGAAGAAAAACAAGTGTAAACTGTGTACGGATCGTGTCGAATTTTTAGGGTATTTAATTGACAGCCATGGCATTCACCCTACCAATAGCAAGCTAAGGGCAATCAAGAACGCCCCAAAACCCCGAAATAAGGCCGACCTCCAGGCGTTTCTAGGCCTTATCAATTTTTATAACGTTTTCCTGCCGCACAAAGCAACTGTAGCTGAACCCCTACATCGTCTATTGGACAAAAAAGCAATCTGGGTATGGGGACATAGAGAAGAGCAGGTGTTTCGAAATGTTAAAAAATTGTTGACTTCTGACGCTGTACTGATGCAGTACAATGAAACTTTGCCGTTAATAATCACGTGTGATGCATCACCTTTTGGAGTGGGCGCCATTTTGAGCCACTTTTTGCCAAACAGTAGCGAAGCCCCTGTTGCTTATTTCTCAAAGACGCTTTCAAAAGCAGAACGCAATTACAGTCAGATTGATAAAGAAGCCCTTGCTATTGTGTCTGCTGTCAAGAGATTTCATGAGTATGTGTACGGCCGAGCCTTCACTATAGTGACTGACCACAAACCTTTGCTGGGAATAATAGCGGGAGATAAGCCAACCCCCTGTATATTATCCCCCAGAATGACTCGCTGGTCAGAATTCTTGGCTGCCTATAATTATAAGTTGCAACACCGCCCGGGGAAAGCCATTCCCCACGCCGACGCCTTGAGCTGAGTGCCACTCCCAGAAACCATTGATGACCTCACACCGACAGTGACAATGTTACAGATCGAGACACTTCGAACACTGCCATTAACAGCCCGAGATATCACGATAGAGACAAAACGTGACCCCACCTTAGCATGAATCCTCAGTTGGGTCGAGCGCGGATGGCCATTGGACCAGATACCTGATGACTACGCCCCATTCAAGAGCCGACAAAGAGAATTGTTTTCACAGAAGGGCTGCATTATCTGGGGAGATAGAGTCATTGTCCCAGAGCGGCTACAACGAGCGGTACTAAGAACCTTGCATGATGGCCACCCCGGCATCGTGCGCATGAAAGCCCTCACATGTAGCTATGCGTGGTGGCCGGGCATTGACAAGCAGATCGAGACATGGGTCAAAGCTTGTCACAAATGCCAGGAAGTAAGCAACGCCCCACCGAAAGCAAACCCAACCGAATGGGAAACACCGTGGGGACCCTGGACCCGTACTCATCTGGACTTTGTGGGACCTACCAAAGGCCACACCTTCCTGTTAACAGTGGATGCCTGCTCGAACTGGCTCAAAATCCACGAAATGAGAAACACAACAACTGAAGCGGTCATCAAGAAATTGGACAGACTATTTACAACACATGGATTACCAGATGTTCTGGTATCCGATAACGGACCCCAATTTACCGCGTTGTCCTTCGAACAGTACCTGGCGGACCGCAGTATTCGCCATGCGTTGACTTCGCTGGCACATCCTGCGGCCAACGGAAGGGCTGAGCGCATGGTACAATTCATCAAGAAAATGCTACACAAAATGGATTATGACAATATTGAAGAAAAAATAAACTGGATACTCTTTTTGCAACATATCACTCCGCACAGCATCACCAATAAAACTCCCGCCGAGTTGCTAATGGGGCGGAAACTCCGCTCCCACCTCGACCGACTATACCCATCGTACGAACCTGAGAAACCACACTGATCCAGCGGGCGATGCCATACCTTTCAGGTAGGCGACTTGGTATTCGCTAAAAACTTGTCGGCGATCCGTTGTGGGTCTAGGTGACTGTGGTCCGAGTAACCGGCCCGAGATCGTACCTCGTGGAATGTCGCGATAATAGACTATGGAAGCGCCATATTGATCAGCTACGATCAAGGCTGCAGTCAGGGATCTCCGAGTCCCCTGATATCCAAACTGAGGGGGGAGGAGATACGGAGGAAGATGAACTTGAAATAGCAGAAAGCTTTAATGAGAGAAACGACAGCGAAACGGAAACACGTGCAGAAGAATCAGGGATGGGAGTGAGCTCGCCTCATGGGGATATCGAAGATGTTGGTGACAACGGGAATTCGAACTCAGAGTTAGAGGCACCCCTTTCGCCAGACAATGTTCGACCTCAACAAGATTGCAGCCAAATACCGGGTGCACAACAAAAGTCAAATAGACTAACAAAACAACCGGCCTACCTCAAGGACTACGTAACCGCACCCTGTAAACGAAATCCGGGGGAAAGGGGTGTTGTGAATGAATAAATGTGTTAATAAAGTTATCAAGAGCTTGAAGTCAAGTGTAGGGTTCTGGCCCTGCACTTCTGATTGGCCGTTAATGGCAGCATCAGATTGGTCCGTTCAGGTGAATATGATTGGCCATTAACAAGCCTCTCCTATTGGTTAATGGAGTTAGCATTGGTTTTCATTGGTTAAATATCTAATAAAGTTGCCTATATAAGGAGGCCTGTTACAGCCTTTGGGCTGAGCTGTTTCACTATGAAAATAAAGAGTTTGAAGTTCACTGTTACCGGCTTGTCTCCATTCTTGACGCCCACGCTCAGTAAACATTATTATTAACATGCTCTGATGCTAAGGAGTCCTACTCCCTCTCCCCACCTGAAAGGAAATCTCTTCCAAATGCAAAACACAAGCAGAGGAGAGGAGGTTCCGTTTCAGTTTCACAGTACCAAGCAGCTTTAGTACAGAACAGTTGAGCTAAGCCACGCCCAGGCTCTTTGCTGTCTTCTCCTTGCTCACACAGCAAATACTCTTTCAGTTTCCAAACAGCCCTCAACTCTCACACACCAACAGGACGCTAGCCAGATGCATATCGATGGATGCTGGTAGCAGAGGCAGAATTTTTTTCCCCAAAAACTGAGCCCAATCATATAGTTTCATAGCAAAGCACAGGGATCGAGCTAGTAAATAAATAAAATAAGTAACTTTCTTTGAATGCAGAAGTAAAATTGCACATTCAAGCCCTCGTTCCGCCGTCCTTGTGGGCTGCCCGTCCATTTTGCAGATTTAGCCTTAAACTGTAATAAATAAGGTTTTTTCCCCTCCTGTCTTGGTTTTTCTCTTACAGCTCTGTTGTCATGACACCTGGTGACAGAACACGTGTTTTGGTGGCCTTGATCAAAGTTCTGGAGACAGAACTTATTTGATAAAGCCAGCTGATCGACGGAAGGGGCTGTGAGCAGGAGAGCGTGTTTAGCCAAATTCTCGGGGTTGCCTTGTTGCAAATCTTACTAGCAAAATTAGATAGCAAGAGGTGGTGGATTTAGGACTGAATCTGCATAACAGATGTGCAGTCCCCAAAGAAGGCTCACCAACAAGAGTTTAAGTGTGCAATTGCACACCCACATTCAAAAAATGTTATTTATTTTATTTATTAGATCCCCAAATTTTTCCTTCCTTATCCAAAGCCCCTTATCAAAATATCCTTTCAAACTTCAAGAGTCTCCTATAATTGATTCAAAGCCATCCACCCAGCTTTGGCATTTAAGGCAGGACTAGAACTCACCATCTCCTGGTGATTGGCCCAAAGTCTGCATATATGTATATGTAAGTAAGTATGTCAGTGTATATGTGTGCATGTAGTTTCTATGGCTTTGATGGCCTTTGTGTAATTTAACAGTTGTTTAATTTTCATTTGTTCATTTTTGTAACAGTTGGAGCAGCGTTATTTCCCTGATGTTGACTGTGTTATAAATAAATCTTCTGTTTATTTATATACATAGCAAAAAAAAACCCTCCATCAAATTTGTATACAAAGGGTTCGCAAGTATGAGACCGCATGATGTTTTGTTCTGTGTTATATAAATATTATGATAGCTTAAACAGCACATTCAGGAAAACATCGTATCAGATAAAAGTTATGTATTTGCTCAACTGGCCAAATTTCTCTTGTTAAACCATGGCACGTTTTCAGGATGCATAACTTACTGTATCATGTAAACCCAGTTTCTATGTTACCTTAACAGACAACACAACACCTTTGATTTGTCTCTACAAGATTAGCACCGCCATATTGGTTTGTACTTGTGTGGGTTAGGCTGGGAGGTTAAATTCACCATCTAGAACTCACCGTCTCCTGGTGATTGGCCCAAAGTCACCCGGTCCTCTTTCATGCCTAGCGCAGAACTCGAACTCAACCATCTCCTGCTTTCTAGTTGGGTGACTTTACCACCAAACCAAACAGGCTATTTATTCCTCAAGCAATTGTCTTTACCATAAATCAGAGCAATATTCCACTGCGGATTATTTGGCTGCTCAAGAAGTGGCTGCCAATCCTTTTTGGCGTTTTATTCTGCTTCGTGCTGCAATAAAGTTGGTTTTTTTATAATTGTCGGTGGGTTTATCACCACAGCAAACACTCACAGGCCACACTCATTCAGGTCTTTTTTTCAATTTTGCCTGCAGCCATCTGAGTTCAGGTAGTCCTCGACTTACAACAGTTCATTTAGTGACTGTTCAAAGTAACTAGAGCACTAAAAAAGGTGACTTAGGATCGTTTTTCACACTTATGACTATTGTAGCATCTCCATGGTCCCGTGACCTAAATTTGGACACTTGGCAACTGGCATGTACTTATGACGGTTGCACAGTCCCAGAGTCATGACCTTCTGAGAAATAAAGTCAATGGGGAAGCCAGCTTCATTTAACAACCGTGTGACCAGCTTAACACCTGCAGTGATTCATTTAACAATGGTGTATTGTTGGAAGAAAAATCCGGTCTGTTTCCAAGCTGGGAGGAAGGTAAAACCTGGAAATAAAATGGAGACCGCATGGAAAGAAGGTCTCCATTTATTGATGAGCTGAATCGACATCATAGCATGTAGTTCTGGGGCAGCTGACAAAATGGCTGAATGAGTGGATGGATCTTTATAGGTTTCTATGACTTTGAGGTTTGAACTGTTCTGGGCTTGTGTGTCTCTTGCTATTTCAGTGGTGGTGGGTTAATCCTATTATGTCCTAAAAGGCCATGTCCTGTCCTTCTTAACCCCCTCGCCTGGAGCTGAAAGTGGTTTTTTTGTGATTAGTTTGGCCTGGATTTCTTAATGGGCATAAAATATCCATTTCTAAAGATTTCAGGCATCTGCTGGCGGTTGTTTTACTACGCAGGAAACTGGGGACTGCTTCCTGCCTTTAAGAACCTGTTTCTCCATTTCTCTTTGGGGGAAATTTAATATGCTGCCTTTTTAAATATTCCCCGAAATATTTCATTCTCTGGGGAGGAGGTGGGAGGCACGTAATTGCTCCTCACAGCATGAAAAGCCGTAAAATGGGGCAAATTTCACTTAACAAATGTTTCACTTACCAACTAAAATTTGCAGCTCCATTGTGGTTGGTCCAAAGTTGAGGACTCACTGTACTGGGCTCCTGCTATCATGTCTCTGCTAGTACTTCTTTTCTCTAGACTAGCCATATATACCTCCTGCAACCATCCTTCAAAGTTTTTTTTATCTCTTTTTTATCTTTGTTGTTTTAGTTTAACCAGGTTAAAATATTTGCATCCTGGCTTTTCCTCTCTTCCCAACACTCTTAAGCCCATCGTATGAACCGAGCCAGAATATTTCCTGTCCACAGTCAGAATATTGAGTTCCGCTTAAATCTGATTATTTTTATTTTATTAATTTCCCCACACCCCAAAGTGAAATATCTCATTCTTGGCAAGGCATCTGCCCAAGCCAGAAGTGCCACAAACCGCATCGACGGAGAAGATGTGAAATTACAATTTGTTCCAGAAAATGCGAGTAAATTCCAGGTGTTGCCAAGTTATTCTTAAAAAGGAGGTCAGATGTAAATCAAGCAGCCTGGAGAAGATTCAAAATCCAGAGAATTCAGTGGACAAAAGTCACATCCTGGATTGCCTGCTCTGGATCGCTCTTGACTTAGCCCCAAATTTCTGTGGGGGAAGTGAGAACATTGGTTAAGTGAGCCCTTCCCCTTCCCCATTGTAGGATCTTCCTTCCCACAGCGCTTAAGCAAATCACTGCAGTTGATAAGTTAGGAACACGTTATTTCCATAGCAAGGAAGATAAAGCAGGAATGGTTAACCTGATTGCTTTATTTCAAGAGGGAAATATGTTCTTATTTGGATATCACTTCTGGGATTTGTGCTTGTGAAAGGAAAAAAAAATGAAACTTTGATCTTGGTTTTCTTGATTAGGAAGATTTGGTGTTACAGAAATGGCTAGTTATATATTAATGTGTAAAAGCAAAAAGTTGACACTGCAGTGTGTGTACATTGAACTTGGGCTAAGAAGATTTGGAGATCAATGCCCCCTTTTCTTTCTTTTTCTCTTCCCCTTGTCTTTCACACCCCCTTTTCCCTTTCCTGCCCTTATTTTTTTTTCTTTTTTCTTTTGTATTTTATATCTATAGATATAGATATAAAAGCGAAATACCCCTCAGGCATCATCACAAAATCTCCAGAACTGTAAAGCCTACAATTGGGCATGTAGGTTCCTCTTGGTTTCTAGGGGCTCACTAAGAAAGGATTTTTCAAAATGACCATGAGAGCATTTAAAGTATTTCCTATATTGTTGTTGTTGTTCTTCTTATTGTTGATGTTATTCTCTGATGCTAAGGACTCCTACTCCCCCTCCCCACCTGAAAAGAAATCTCTTCCAAAGGCAAAAGACAAGCAGAGGAGAGGAGTTTCACTTTCAGTTTTAGAGCACCAAGCAGCTTTAGGACAGAACAGTTGAGCTAAGCCACGCCCAGGCTCCTTGTTGTCTCCTCCTTGCTCACATAGCAAATACTGCTTCAGTTTCCAAACAGCCCTCAACTCTCTCACACACTGACAGGATGCTAGCCAGGGGAATACCCATGGATGCTGTTAGGCAGAGGCAGAATTTTTTTCCCCCTTATTTTCCTCCCCAAAAAGGAAGGGCTTCCCTGTTGACATTGCTTGTCCAGAAGTTTGCAACAGGGGAATTATGTGAGGCTGTGATGGTCGTAGGTATGAACCGGTTGTCAAGCCTTCGAATTTTGATCATGCCAGGCTGAGGCTGCAAAGATTGTAACTATGAAAAACAGTCATAAGTGGCTTTTTCCAGTGCGATTGTAACTTTGAACGGTCGTTAAACGAATTGTTGTAAATCAAGGACTGTCTGAGCTTTAAGCACAACAGAGAAGGCAAATTGAAGGTCATCTGATCATTGAAATGTTAACTGGAATAAGCACCATTGTTGCTCCTGTAATAAAAATACGCGTTTCTGTCCTTTAGAGTGATGGATGGTCTCTCTTCGACAATGCTGAGAGTTGTTTTTTTTCCTCTATCTTTCTTTTATTTTTATTTATTTATTTATTTTGATTTGTCAATCGCTTACAAGATAACAGGTATAAACATAAACATGGTTATGAATACATGAAATGGATGCATATAAGAAAAATAAAAAGAAACAATAGGACAGGGACGGTAGGCATGTTGGTGCGCTTATGCACGTCCCCTGCAGACCTCTTAGGAAAGGGGGGAGGTCAATAGTGGACAGTCTAAGGTTAAAGTTTTTTGGGGTTTGGGGAAGAAACCCCAGAGTCAGGTAGAGGATTCCAGACATTGACCCCTCTGTTGCTGAAGTCGTATTTCCTGCATTGGAGTTTGGTGCGATTAACCTTGAGTTTGTACCTATTGTGTGCTCTTTTTGGCTATGTAGTTACAGTGCACTTAGATCATTCGAGATGAGTATTCCAAGGTCCTTTACAGAGCTTGGATCATCAATTCTTATGCCTTCACACACACACACACACACACACACACACACACACACAACAGAGAGCCCTTTTATTCATTTATGGCTGGTGAAAGAGAGGACCTCATACAAACGATCTGCTATTCCTCCCTCCGATGCAAATTGCAGCGATTCACAATGACCAGCCAAATCTCAGGGCAGCTCAGTTTTCTGTGACAGCTGAAAACACAAAAGGATTCTTCTGGATTGATTATTGTTATAATCATAATGCTTTGCCTTTTTATCCATGGAAAAGACAGAAAGGGCCAAAAAACGGAGGGAAAGAAGAAGGAAAAAAAAAAAACCACGTCGGATTGGAAACAGGAGAGAGGGGTGGGATGCAGAAATACTCAGCCCTGGCCAAAATCTATCTCACACTTCTCGCCTGCTTCGGAAAGTTGTCTCCAATGCTGGTTGCGTCTGGCATACAAAGGTTGTTCCCTGCAATCTCCCAATTTATTGCAAGGGCGAGATTGTTTGCTGCCAAGAGAAATCAGCACTCGGGAATGGCGGGTTTTTAAACATCAACTTTTCCGTGATGGATTAATTCAGGAGTCGGCTTCAAAAATTTTAGCAAACAGTTCTCTGCCTGGTTGCTGGGTGGGTGTTGTGTCTGCGCAGCCGCGGACACATAATAGACACCGCGACTAGCACGGGAAATCCCAGGACTCTAATTGGCTAACAGCATGGTGGGCAACCCCTATATAAAGGTGCCTGCCAACCGTTACCATTCGTTGCAGTTTGAGTTAGTGTGTTACTTACCACTAAATCTTGTTGCGGATCCTCTGTCTCTGTCTCATTATTCTGGTGATCTAACAACTGCTGACGAAGGTGGGATCGCCGAAGGAGCCAGCCCCAGATCGCTGCAGGCTGCAGCCCCAGAAAGCCAGCTGATCGGAGCTGCACCGGAACTGCTGTTAGGAATATGAGTCACCTAACAGCTATTTGGGTTAGAAATATATAAACCAGGATAAACATTTTAAAATTGTAACTTTAAGAAAATGCAAAACTGTAATTAGGTGTGGTTTTTCAAATGGCCATAAGATGGAGCCAGAAACCTGGATTGTCTTCGTCTTAGTCTCAGAAGAGAGTGTGTCTGAGTGAGTATCTCTGTTTCCTTCTGTTGGAAAATATTGCCTTTCCTCCATTTTTCCTAATTGACTGATATTACTGGATTTAATGTAAGTCTGTTACTGAACTGTTTTTGACACTGGACTTTGATATTTGGATTATCCCTGGATTGGAAAACTGAATGATTTAACTTGTGAATGACTTTGGATTGCTTATTTTGGACTTTGCCTAAACCTTTCTGGAAGTAAAAACCTACATTTACTGTACAGTGTATCTGTGTGCTGTGTGTGTATTATTCAAACACTTCTCTCAAATACGTCTCCCTGTATGCGCTCATTCTCCTAACGGGGAATTACCTCAACAACTGCCAATCAACAAGGAGAGCCATGGCTGGGGCAGGGGGGAATTTTCACCCTCCCTGGGTCCCAGAGGCTTTCCTTGATCCTCCAGGAGGGCAAAAATAGCCTCGCCTGGGCTCCGGAGGCCCTCTGAAGGCCCATTTCTAGTCTTCTGGAGCAGAGGTGGTATTCAGCAGGTTCTGACCAGTTCTGGAGAACTGATAGCAGAAATTTTGAGTAGTTCGGAGAACTGGTAGTGGAAATTTTGAGTAGTTCAGAATCCCACCTCTGACTGGCCTTGCCCCCCATCTATTCTCTGCCTCCCAAGTCCCAGCTGATCGGCTGGGTCTCCTTTGGTTGCCCTGCACAGGAGAACGGAGCTGGAAAGCAGGTTAGTGGGGTGGGGAGGGAAGGGGGATTTTATAGTATCCTTCCCCTGGAGTGGGGTAGGAATGAGATTTTTCAGTATCCTTCCCCTGCCACTCCCACCCAGCCATGCCCACAGAACTGGTAGTAAACATGTTTGAATCCCACCACTGTTCTGGAGCCTCCGGGAGTCCCGTTTTTTGCCCTCCCCAAGCCTCCACACGGGCCCTGTACTCATCTGGCACCCAAAACAGGCTGGGTGGGGACTCCTGGGAGGGACGGGGTGGGTGGGGCCAGCCAGGGGTGGAATTGACAGGATTGCTGAACCGGTCATTAAAATTGATTAAAATTTGCTACCGGTTCTCACAAACCGGTGTGAACCGTTAGCAGCCCACCCCTGGCTTAATGGCGGATGTTTAGGAAGTCAGAGAAATATTTTGCATTTGAACACACCACTCGGTAATAGCAGCCCAGGAAGAAAGGGTGTTATGGTGTGTTTGGGTAGACGTGGTTTAAGACAGGGCTCCCCAAACTTGACCACTTTAAGACTTGTGGACTTTAACTCCCAGAATTCTCCAGCCAGCTGGCTGGAGAATTCTGGGAGTTGAAGTCCAAAAGTCTTAAAGTGGCCAAGTTTGGAGACCTATGGCTAACACTCGGGTGACTTTTTTGGTGTGGAACAGAGGTTATGTGGTCCCATGGTTAACTGTGAGAAATATTTGTATCATTTTGGGGTGGGGTACACACACGCACACACACAAAAAAAACAAGCCTCAAAACGGAAGTCACAATTTTGTCAATAATTCCACAATGGAACTATTGTAGACCTTTCTGACTAGCAAAGTCCATGTGGAAGCCACTTAACGACTCTGGCAAGGAAAGTTGTAAAATGGGGCAAAAAGTCACCAAACAAATGTTTTGCTTAGCCACGGAAATGTTGGGCTCCATTGTGGTGCTAAGTCGAGGACCAGCTGTATCTTGAGGCCAGACGCTTTCTTGCCACCATTGTTAGGTGAATCGCTGAAGTTGTCAAGTTAGCCACACGGTCGTTAAGTGAATCTGGATTTCCCCATTGGCTTTTCTTGCCAGAAGGTCACAAAAGGAGGCTCACGCAACCTAGGAAAACCACGACCGTCATAA
This sequence comes from Hydrophis major, assembly GCA_033807585.1. Classification (NCBI taxonomy): domain Eukaryota; kingdom Metazoa; phylum Chordata; class Lepidosauria; order Squamata; family Elapidae; genus Hydrophis; species Hydrophis major. The sequence continues at coordinate 3,227,192 of CM066333.1, forward strand.
ATGGGAGTCAGTTGCCAAGGCTTTTGGTCACATGACCTTGGGGATGCTGGAACCATCGTAAGTGTGAAAAACGGCCATAAGTCCCTTCTTTCAGCACCGTTGTGACTTTGAAAGGTCACTGAATGGATGGCTGTAAGTCAAGGACTATCTGTGGTGAATGTTCTGACCAAGGCTTGCCGAGACCATAATTAAGCATGCACTTAGTTAAAACAACTGTTGTTTTATTTCAGTGCTGGGAATTATGTTCATTCCCAGCCTATAATGAGTCCCAAACAGTCCCTCAAGATAAGCAGCCACCTTTCTCTCCTTTGAACTGCTGCCAATAATTAAAGTGCCGAATGAACGGAAAAAAACAACAACCAAAGTATAAAGTCCACACTTCAAGGATGAATCTGATCAGAATGAACGACCTTGCTTCCTGCAAAAGTTTCATCATCTTGGCCTACTTTTATCCATTATGGGAGGGGCAATCACCTCCAGCCTTACTCCCACGTCGCCCCTTCTGCTTCAGCTGCTCTCGCCTTCTAGCAGCTTTGCGCACACGCACACTGGGAACAGGCTCCCTTGGGTCCTCTTCCTTGCTGCTCCCAGACTCCAAAGGCTCCGGAGTCAGCACCCCACTCCCAGGTGGTCCTGGCCCCATCTCTGCATCAGATGCAGGACCCTCATCCAAGTCCTCCCCAGACTCCTAGACTGGTCCCCGTTCTTTCCCACTGTCCAATTCCACTGCCGTCTGCACGGGCTGCCGGCGAACCACAACAGTAAATGCCAGTTAGATTAAAATCATCGCTGGGACAAACAATGATGTCAAATAGACACACCCCCCCCCAAAAAAAAATTAAAAATTATGGTGTCTTTTGAATCCACCCCCTTCAAACCAGCTGAGTTTGCTTCCAGGTTTCGTCAGAATAATATGTTGGTTTCTGATGTGTAAAAAATCACTGCAGGTTTCTGGCCAATACAAACAACCCCAAACCCGAAACAGCTGTGCCTCCTTCCGGCTGAGTTTGCATTCACACATCATTTCCACGGATCAAGAGACTAAATGAACTTTCCTTGGTCCATGCGGGCTCACAGCGGCCATCTTGTCTGGAGGCTTCCTCCACACAAGGGTGTGGGATTATCAGATGTTCCAGAAAAGGAGAATATGTTTAGCCTCCTGTCCTCCAGCCAACAGGCACATATGGCCCTTAAAATCAAACGCCATCCAGCTTTTGAAGCATATTATTCTTTAAAAATAAAAAATGGAGGGATGCACAGGTTTGTGTGGCCCTTGTTGGTGGTTTTCTGGCAGGCATTTCATGGCCCAACTAGGTAACATCACCAATTGTAGAAGGGAGTGGGTTTTGTGGAGAGGAGGAGGATGAAAGAGGAAGAGGAGGAGGAGGAAAGAAAGGAAGGAGGAAGAGGAGGAAAGAGGAAGGGGAAGAAGAGAAGGAGGAGAAAAGGGAGGAGGAGGAGAATGAGGACTATAGGGTCCTTGGTACTCTCTGAGGTTGGTGGTTTTCTGTCAGACGTTTTATAACCCAACTAGGTAACATCATCAATTGTAGAAGGGAGTGGGTTTTGTGGAGAGGAGGAGGAGGAGAGAACCAGGAGGTTGTTCTTGCTCTCTGAGCTTGGTCATTTTCTTGCAGGCATTTCCTGACCCTACTAGGGAACATCATCAGTGCTAGAAGGAGGAGGGATAGGCTGCTGTTTATTGTTCAATGCCGCAATCAAGGAATTGCCAACCCAGACAAACAAGTTAACAATAAACTTGAGACCCACCAAGGAACCACCAAGCAGAAAATGTCACACCCATCAGTACTGACAAGGCAAACTACTAGTAAGGCAGTCCTCGACTTACTGTAGTTCATTTAATGACTGTCAAAGTTACAATGACACTGAAAAAAGTGACTTATGACTATTTTGCACACTTATGACCATGAAAGCTGACGGTGAATTCTAGTCCCACCTTAGGCATGAAAGCTGGCTGGGTGACTTTGGGCTGATCACCAGGAGACAGGGAATTGTAGTTCGGGTACCTGCAACACAGTAAGCAGGTGCAGGGTGTGTAGGGAAGCTCCCCGCCCACCTGCCTCACCTGATGGCAGTGGGACTGGCACAACAGCCACAGAAGAACTGGGGTAGATGTTTGGGGGGGGGGGAAATAAGACATACTCCTAAAATAAATATAAAAGACCAGGTCTTATTTTCAGGGAAACTCTATTAAATAATGAATGGTGCCTTCTAATAAAATGCATTATTTAGAAAAATTGCTCCTAGATTCTTTCTAATTTTTTATGGCCATTGTACACTAACCTAGCTTTCTTGCAACAATAGGAAAACGGGTGGATTCTGACCTCTAGTGATTGCTCTCTTGTATATCTATTTCAGAGCATGATGGAGAAATGATAGACTCGTTCTCTGCTTCCTCCTCCTCTCTCTCGCACACGCATAGAATCATAGAATAACCGAGTTGGAAGGGACCTTGGAGGTCATCTCGCCCAACCCGTTGTTCGAACAGGAGAGTCTATTCCAGGGGTCTCCAACCTTGGCTCCTGGAAGCCTGGTGGACTTCAACTCCCAGAATTCCACAGCCAGCAAAGCTGGCTGTGGAATTCTGGGAGTTGAAGTCCACCAGGCTTCCAGGAGCCAAGGTTGGAGACCCCTGGTCTATTCCAAAGATGAGCCTCTGCCTAGGATCGAACTAACAGCCTCTTGATTGTGAGGTGAGAGCTCCACAAAATGTGTGTGCTTGTTTCCTAGTGGCTATTCCACATTTGTTTTATTGAGTCTAGCATAAGGCAAACCAGGACTAGGGGTGACATGATAGAATATATCAATATCTAAGATGCTACCACAAAGAAGAGGGGAATCATCCTATTTTCCAAAACATTGGAGAAGCAAATCAAGAAGCAACGGATGGAAATGAATGAAGGAGAGAAGCTACCTGGAATTAAGCAGAAACTTCCTAATAGGGAGGACAATTAACCAGTGGAACTGCCTGCCTCCAGAAGTTGTGGCGGCTCCGTTCATTGGACGTCTTTAAGAAGAGATGGGAGAGCCACTTGTCTCAAATTTATACAATATGAGACAAGTCACTGTCCAGTCTCTTCTTAAAAACTTCCAGCCTCCAAGGTCTTCACAGAATAGAATAGAATGGAATGGAATAAGAATAGAATAGAAATGGGAATAGAATAGAATAGAAATGGGAATAGAATAGAATAGAATATAGAATAGAATAGGAATAGAAAATAGAATTGGAATAGGAATAGAAAATAGAATTGGAATTGGAATAGAATAGAATAGAATAGAATAGAATAGAATAGAATAGAATAGGAATAGGAATAGGAATAGAAAATAGAATAGAATAGAATAGAAAATAGAGTAGAATAGAATAATAGAAGAGAAAAGAAAAGAAGAATTGGAAGGGACCTTGGAGGTCTTCTAGCCCAACCCCGTGCTTAAGTTGGAGACCCTATATCATTCTGGACAAATGGGGTATCCAATCTCTTCTTTAAAAGCCTCCAGTGATGGAGCCCCCACAACTTCTGTCTCACTGATTAACTGTTCTAACTATCAGGAAATGTCTCCTTATTTCTAAATTGCTTCTCTCCTTAATTAGTTTCTACCCATTGCTTCTTATCTTTGCTTTAGGTACATTGGAGAATAGCTTGACTCCCTCTTTTTGGGGGCAGCCCCTGAGATATTGGAAAAGTGCTTTCCTGTCTCCCCTGGTCCTTTTCATTAGCTCTACTCTGGGCTGACAGTATTTCTTGTTATGTCCTGAGCCTGGGCGCAAGGAACGGAGACGAGGCATCGAACTGTGACTTCAACTCTTTATTGTGACTTCAGAACAGAGCAAATACTTGGGCAGCAGCAGCTCTTTGATAGAGCTGGCTGCTGTCAAAACAACCAATGAATTGAGTTTACCGCTCTAACAAGCGTCCAATCAGAGGGACCCACTGTCAGCCAATCAGATCGGCCAGAAACGACCAATCACGATTCGCTATTTGCGGGCCAATGAGAAGTGCAGGATTACAAGCCTGCTGCAAAGTAAAGCTATTTAGGGTTGTTACTGCTGCGTTGGCTTAGTCCATAACACCCCTCCCCCCTAGGTTCCGTCTGAGGGGTGGGGTGACGTATTCTCGTAAGTAGGCAGGTCACTTCACCTGTCTGCTTGATCTGCGCTGTTCCACCGGTTTCTGTCCTGGCTCTGGTTCCGGTGGGCTGCTTGCTGAGTTGGATGGCGGAGACGGTCCCGCTGTTCCATTGGATGGCTCGGGGCTGTCCTCTCCACTCTCGCCAATGCCGTCCTCCGGGTTCCCTGGATCTGTTTCCATTGCGGTGCTGCTATGCGGCGAGGCAATTTCCCGGCTCGGTTCTCCTTCTGGCGGTGAGTGTCCCATGGTTGGTTGTGTAGACTGCTGGGTTCCGATTGTTAAGTCATCTGTTATTTCTTTTTCGGCCCGCTCAATGTCCCTTCCCCCCCACCTCAGTTTGAGATTCAGGGGATGAGATGGGAGTAGGTGCTAGTCTGGATCGAAGCTGGTCTATGTGGTGCTTCCACATTTTTCCATCCGCAGTTTGTAGACGATAGGATCGGGGCCCCGTAAGTTGTGCTATGGTAGCAGGGACCCACAATGGGTCACCCGAGAAGTTTTTCGCAAAAACGGGGTCGCCTTCCTGGAATGAACGACACTTGCTGCTGGACCCTAGGGGTGGTTCTGGTGTGTAAGCAGGGTGGAGGCGATCAAGGTGTGAGTGAAGTTTTTGGCCCATCAGGAGTTCGGCTGGGGTTCTGTTTGTGGTGCTGCTTGGAGTGATATGTTGGAGGAGAAGCATCCTGGTTATCTTGTCATCAATGTCACCCTGGTCCATCTTGTGTTAGGTTTTCTTTACAAATTGGGCCATTCGCTCAGCCCTGCCGTTGGCCGCAGGGTGAGCTGGCCATGTTAAGGCATGGCGGATGCCCCAGTCTGCTAGGTACTGTTCGAATGCCAGGGCAGTGAATTGAGGGCCATTATCGGAGACCAGGACATCCGGCAATCCGTGGGTAGCGAATAGCTTATTCAGTTTTTTAATGACCGCCTCCGTGGTGGTGCTTTTCATTTTGTGAACCTTGAGCCAGTTAGAATAGGCATCCACGGTTAGAAGGAAAGTGTGTCCTCTTGTGGGCAAAATCGATGTGGATACGGGACCAGGGACCACGAGGTGTTTCCCACTGAGTTGGGGGTGTTTTTGGAGGAGCGGAGCGAGTCTCCTGGCACTTGCTGCACGTAGCCACCCAGGCCTCTATCTGCTTATCTATACCTGGCCACCACGCCTAACTCCTTGCCAATGCCTTCATGCGCACGATGCCTGGATGTCCATCGTGCAACATTTTCAAAACTTTATGTTGCAATTTCTCCGGGATGACGACTCTGTCTCCCCACAAGATGCAGCCTTTTTGAGCGAATAGCTCTGTCTGTCGATTTCTGAACAGCCTGAAAGTGTCATTGGGTTCGTTGTCCGGCCAACCTCGTTCCACCCAGCTGAGGACTCGTGCCAAAGAAGGGTCCTTTTTCGTTTCTGAGGCAATATCCCGAGCGGTCAGCGGTGGTGATTTAAGAGTTTCGATTTGCAATACGGTTAGGGTTGGAGCTGGGTTATCTATGACGTCTGGTAGTGGAGAGTGGCTCAAAGCATCAGCGTGGGGAATGGCTTTCCCCGGGTGATGTTGCAGTTGGTAATCGTATGCGGCTAAAAACTCCAACCAATGTGTCATTCTTGGTGACAAGATGTGGGGAGTTGTTTTGTTTCCCGCTAAAATGCCAAGTAGCGGCTTGTGGTCTGTAATTATGGCAAAGGGTCTCCCATACTCATGGAAACATTTAATTGTGGATACAATGGCAAGAACTTCTTTATCAAGTTGGCTATAGTTCCTTTCAGTTTTAGACAAAGTTCTCGAAAAGAACGCAATAGGTGCCTCATTACCGTTTGGCAGGACATGGCTTAAAATGGTTCCCGCTCCGAATGGTGAGGCGTCACAGGTAACCGTTAAGGGTAGAGTCTCATTGTATTGTATTAATACAGCATCAGAAGTTAAGAGGTCTTTTACTTGTTGAAATGCTCGTTCTTCACGCTGTCCCCAGACCCAGGAAGCCTTTTTGTCGAGAAGTCTATGTAGGGGCTCAGCTACGGTCTCCTTCTGGGGCAAGAAGATGTTATAAAAGTTAATGAGTCCCAGGAAGGCTTGGAGGTCTGTTTTATTCCTAGGTCTTGAGGCATTTTTTATTGCAGTGAGTTTTTTCTCTGTAGGGTGAATTCCCTGTTTGTCAAGAAGGTACCCAAAGAATTCAACCCTCTCAGTACAAAGTTGGCACTTGTCTTTCTTGACCTTCAGGCCAGCGTCTTTAAATTTCTGGAGGACCATTCTGAGTTGTTTTTCTAGCAGGCTTCTGTCGGGGGCAGCTATTAAGACATCATCGAAGTATGGCACGACCCCTTTTATGCCTTGAAGCAATCTTTCCATCAGACTTTGGAAGATGCCAGGTGCTACACTCACTCCGAATTGGAGTCTATTACACTTGAATGCACCTCTATGCATGACTATAGTTTGGGCTTCTGCAGTCTCTGCATCTACAGGCAACTGCTGGTACACCTGAGCTCGGTCCAATTTTGCAAATATTTTCCCACCTCCCAGGGAATGAAGAAGATGTTGGACCACAGGTACAGGGTAAGCGCTCTGCTGAAGCGCATGATTTAGGGTGGCCAGGTAATCCCCACAAATTCTTAAGGATCCGTCAGGTTTTATGGGGGTTACAATTAGGGTCTCCCACCGGGTGTGATCGATCAGTTCCAACACGCCCTGGGCTATTAATTTGTCCAATTGTTCATCAATCTTTGGCTTGAGTGCAAAGGGCACTCGACGAGGCTTAAGGCGAATGGGAGCTACATCGGGGCTGAGATTAAACGATATAGGGGTCCCCTTGTACTTGCCTAGCTTCCCTGTGAAAACATCCTGGAATTCCTGGATGAGGGCCTCTTCCCAGTCATCGCTTCCAGTTTGGTGGATGCCAGCTAGTTCAATTCCGAGTGGAGCGAACCACTGTAACCCTAACAAACTGGGCCGGTCATGATCGACGATGGTCAGATGTAGTGTTGCTGTGTGGTCTTTGAAGGATACTTGGACATGGCTGGAACTGACAACCGGAATTCTGTTTCCTTGGTTGTCCTTTAGAATGATTCTTTGAGTGTTGAGGTCCTGGTGACAGATGGCAGGGATCAGCTGTTTGAGGGTTTTCCAGGAGACCATCGATAGGGACGACCCCGAGTCAACTTCCATCACGCAAGGTCGATTCTCAATAGCAACCTTTACTCGGATCTTCCTTGCATCTCGTGATGAAGCGTGGCCTATAGTGATAGTTTGGTGTGCCTCTTCTCGTCTCATTGAAGCGGCAGGTACTCGATTTCTGTAGTAGTGGTTGTTCCATTGGTGGTTCAGGCAGTCCCGATTTACAGGTGAGTTGCCTGTATCCTGACGGAGCTTATTCTCCCTCCGGCTTGGACTGGACCCTCGCTTGCTTCTGCAGACCTTTGCGATGTGGCCTCTCTTTCCACAGGAACGGCAGAGTACATCGAGAAATTTGCAGTTTGATCACGGGTGGTTTGCCCCGCAACCAGCGCATTGGTGCGGAAGTCTCTGGGTCCTTTGATTTTGTTCTGAGTGGAGCCGGTTGACCTCCTCTTCCTCGCTGTCTGAGGAGAATTCGAGGTCTTCATGATGGGCGGTAGTAGTGTGTCTCTCAGAGGAAGGTGTACTATCACTAGCGAGTTGGCGGTGCGGTGCGTTCGCTCGGCGCATTCGAGCGGCTGACTTCCTTGTTGCTTCTGTGGCAGTAGCATCGGCGATGACATCTGCGAGGCTGATGTCTCCTTTTGCCATGATCTTGCTCTGCACTGTGTGGTCATCTAATCCCAGAACTATTCGGTCTCTCATGGCTTCCTCAAGGTTTGCGAAACCACAGAGTCCTCTCAGGTTCCGGAGGTCGGCTACAAAGTCTCCAAAGCTCTCGTTCTTCCATTGGTCCCTCTGGTAAAACTTGTGTCTTCGTATCAGTGTAGGCACTGTGGATGCATAATGGGCCCGAAGGATCGGCGCGAGGTTATCCCAATCCATGGTCTTCACTTCCGCCAGTTTGGCAAGTGCCTTAGCCATTTTAAAAACGATGGGCCCGCAAAGGGTCAAGAACACCGCTCGTTTCTTGCTAGGCGTAGCATCCTTCAGATTGTTGGTCTCCAGGAACATCTGGAACCGGTCTATATACGAGTCCCAGTCTTTGTTTGCCGCGTCAAATGGAGCGGGTAGTATGGCACCGCTAGTCATCCTGCCGTTTGTTGCGTGTGCTCTCAGCCACGTGCTCTGTTTTGTTCGATGAGTGTTTAGTCAGCTCTATCGTCTCCGCATTCCACCCTCATCGCCAGTGTTAAGTCCTGAGCCTGGGTGCAAGGAACGGAGACGAGGCATCGAACTGTGACTTCAACTCTTTATAAGTAACTTCAGAACAGAGCAGCAGCTCTTTGATAGAGCTGGCTGCTGTCACAACAACCAATGATTTGAGTTTACCGCTCTAACAAGCGTCCAATCAGAGAGACCCACTGTCAGCCAATCAGATCAGCCAGAAACGACCAATCGCGACTCACTATTCGCGGGCCAATGAGAAGTGCAGGATTACGATCCTGCTGTTAAAGTAAAGCTATTAGGGTTGTTACTGAACGCGTTAGCTTAGTCCTTAACATTTCTCCTTCCTATCATACCAAAGAGAGTTAAGATGGGGAAATCTTGGGTTTCTTTCTCACCTTTTCCTCCTTCCTCAAGCTACTTTTCTTTATAGCTGCTGCATATCATCTCCAAAACCATCTCCTCTGCAAAAAAGAAATCAGGGTCTATGCATGTTCGCACAATAGAAATGAACTCTGATATTCTTTTTGTCTGTAGAGTTTCTTTGTTTTTCTTTTTGAAGATGTTTTGCTTTTCAATCCAGAAGCTTCTTCAGCTCTGACTGGATGGTGGGGAAGGGAAGGATTTATACTCCTTGCAGACACAGCCGGTCATTTGCATCCTTTTAGAGGGCCGTTGAGGCCACTTGGAGGTTTATTTGTGTCCTCAGGGTCACCTGAGTGGTGCAAATGGTTCCTGTGGTCTGCCATTATTTTTCCTCTGGAAATCCATTCCTCCTCCCATTCCATTCCAAGGGGGTCCGTTCTAAAAGTCTGTAGAGATTCCCAGTCATCCAGCTCCTGGTTGTCCCAAAGGTGCTTTTTCTTGAGCCAACTGGACTTTCTTGTTTTTTTCTGTTGAAAATGTTTCATTTCCCATCCAAGCTTCTTCAGCTCTGGCAGGATAATGGGAATGGAAGGATTTGTATTCCTTGCAGAAAATTGGTTCACTCTACAGGCTTTGCTCAGTGCTGGAAACTATCTCACACACCTACAGAACAGATGATTATCCAGAAAATTTTAGATGGCGCAGAAATGGACAAATTAACTCTAGCCTTAAAAAACAAAGAGTCCTCAATATATTACAATAACTGGAATCCTTGATATAAATGGTTAAATCAAAGAGATCGTGTATAGGATAAACTTAGTCGAGGGTAATTTAAATATAGATACCGATAAGATGTGCATATACGATACAATTTAAGAAGAAAAGGTCTTACAAACTGTCAAAAAGGAAAATGTTTTGAAATGTTCACTTTTCCTTTTTCTTTCTTTTTTCTTTCTTTTTCCTCTCTTTTTGCATTTCTTTCTTTCTCCTTTTCTAGCCTTTTTCTTGGCTTTGTTATTTGTGTATATGTTGTAGATTTGTTTTTTTTAATTGTAAAATTAATAAAATTTGTTTAAAAAGAAAAAAGAAAACTGGTTCACTCTACAGACTTTTAGCTACACAATTTGGGATGAACCCATCCCCCGCTCCAAATGGTAAGGGAGTAGGAATGGATTTCCAGAGGAAAAATTGCAAACTATAGGAACCATTTGCACCGTTCAGGTGATGCTAAGGACACAGGCAAACCTTGAAGTGGCCTCAATGACCCTCTAAAAGGAGGCAAATGACCAGCTTGCCTGCAAGGTGTATCAATCCTTCCCTTCCCCACCCTCCAGTCAGAGATGAAGAAGCTTCTTGGAGGAGAAGCAAAAAAAAGCCTTCAAAAGAAAGCCAAACAAACCAGGAAGTCGAGTTGCCTCCTGAGAAAGCAAGTTTGGGTTGACTCCGAGATCTGTTTTCTTTTCAAAAGGAAAATGCCAACCAGGAGAGGGCAGCCAATCCCTTCTTATGGGAGGAGAGGCCAGCTGCATAGTCTCTCCATAGAAATCACCCTTTGGATTCTCCAGCAAAACAATTGAGAGGGAAGAGATAAGGGGGTGATGCAAAACAAACCAACAAACCACAACAACCACCCTCAAGACTATTTGGCAGGAAACACATCCAAACGTCCGGGGAAATTTAAACAAGACATGTGAATTGAAGTCACGCACATAATTTTCATTGGGAATCAACCCAGGTATTGTCAAGGAAACATCTCACAACATATGAAGATACATATGAGGGAGGTACCCGCTGTGGTGTATTCACTCGATCGACTGAACCAGGCAAAAAGATCCAAGATGAATAGTTCCATTTTAATTTTGGCTTATTTTACAATCCACCCATGGAAGAGAAGTTGCCCTCGGAAGTTGTGGGAGCGCCATCACTGGAGACTTTCAAGAAGAGATTGGACTCCCATCTGTCAAAAATGGTGTAGGGTCTCTTGCTTGGGAGGAGGGGTTGGACTAGATGACCTACCAGGTCCCGTCCAACTCGGATGATCTGTTATCTGTTAGGTTTGACGTAAAGTGCTGGTGTTAGCTACCTTGTGACTTCCTTATATTATCCCTTATGGAGAAAAAGTGCGATTGGTACTTCTTGTTGTTGGTACTCCTCCCACAACCACTTAAGGATGGGTATTGAGGTACCACTGTACTTCTTTCCAACACCTAGATCAGGGGTGTCCAACCGTGGTAACTTTAAGACTTGTGGACTTCAACTCCCAGAATTCCTCAGCCAGCTTTGCTGGCTGAGGAATTCTGGGAGTTGAAGTCCACAAGTCTTAAAGTTGCCACGGTTGGACACCCCTGACCTAGATGAATCAGTCTTCCAGTACTTGAGGGGCTCCATCAGGTGAGAAGAGGAAGATTTATCTTCCCTGGTATCCGAGGGATGATAAGAAATTCCTCAGAAGGAAACCCAACCTGGAATGAAGGAAGAATTTCCCAACGGTAAGAACTTACACAACAGAACAGCTTGATTCCCAGAGTTGCAACCATATAAAGAGAATGAAAATGAGTGGCAAATCTAATGAAGACTTGGCTTTGAAGGGAAATCAAATCAGGAGAGACCGCTAATCAAGGAAAATATTTGTAGCTCAGGGTTGACACGAAGGGTCCTTGGTCTCTTTGAACTTGGTGCTTTTCTTGATGACGTTTCCATGACCCAGCTAGGTCATGTCATCAGTGCTAGGATGGAGTGGGGTTTGTGGAGAGGAGGAGGGAGGAGGAGGAAAATGATGGTGGAGTCCCTGGTTGTTTCTGGGCTTGCTTGTTTCCTTGCAGACGTTTCATGACCCAACCAGGTAACATCATCAGCGCGAGAAGGGAACGGGGTTTGCTGTCAGTTATATTCTGGTGCCCTCCTTATTAGCACTGATGATGTTACCTAGTTTGGGGAATGAAACGTCTGCAGGGAAACTGTTAAGTACTGAACATGGGTCGGAGTAAATGGAGACAGCCTCTGAATAGTGAACATTCAGCTCTTTATTTGCATAGTGACTTCTCAAAACAACAACAGTGAGCTCTGCCTTATATAGGCAACCCTTGTGAGAATTGTCCAATAACGAGCTATGAACGCTAGCTCTTTTAACCAATAAGAATCCTCTGTTAAGGGCCAATCGGATTCAACAGCCAATCAGAAGTGCAGGGCCAGAACCCTGCACTTTACCTCAAGCTCATACTTTTATTAACTATGGTACATCCACAACACCCCTTCCCCCTGGCTTCTTAATTACGCTGTAGTTATATAGTCCTTCAAATAGGACGGTTGTCTTTTGAGTCTTTCAGATTTTCGTTGGACTGGTTGATTGCAATCCTGTTGAGGTAGATTGTTGTTTGGCAGTGGATCTGCTTCTTGCTCAGGTGCAATTTCTTGCGGTGCAAACAATTCTCCTTCCTGCTCCATTTCCTGAGTATCACTTAGTTCGTCACTCCCTTCGAGCAGGTTCCCTGGATCGTCATCTTCTTCTGTACCTCCCCCCCCTCGGTTTGGTCATGGGGGAGTTGTTGACTGGCCATTGTGAGTCATGACCGTAATTGGTCGATATGCCGTTTCCACAGTCTATTGTCACAGCATTTCACTACGTAGGATTTGGGGCCAGTCACTCGTACTACCATTGCCTCTATCCATAACGGATCGCCCGATAAGTTCCGTGCATAAACGAGGTCTCCTTCCTGGAAGGTGTGACAGCGGCCGCTGGATCCTATTGGCTTTTCTGGTTCGTAAGCAGGGTGCAACCGGTCGAGGTGGGAGTGGAGTCTTCGTCCCATCAGTAGTTCGGCGGGAGTTCTGCCAGTGACACTATGTGGAGTTATGTGTTGCAAAAAGAGAATTTGGTTGATCTTGTTATCGATATTGTCATAGTCCACTTTTTGCAAGGTCTTTTTGACAAATTGGACCATGTGTTCAGCTCGGCCATTGGTCGCAGGGTGCGCAGGCGAGGTGAGCGCATGGCGGATGCCGCGGTCAGCGAGGTACTGCTCGAACATTAGTGCCGTAAACTGTGGCCTGTTATCGGACACCAGGACGTCTGGCAATCCGTGGGTTGCAAAGAGTCTGTTTAGAATCTTGATCACCGCCTCAGAGGTCGTAGCCGTCATACGATGAATTTCTAACCAATTGGAGTATGCGTCGACTGTCAGCAGGAAGGTATATCCTTTGGTTGGCCCCGCGAAATCCAGGTGGATTCTGGACCAGGGTCCACGTGGCGTCTCCCATTCAGTAGGCATGGCTTTTGGTGGGGCGTTGCTGACTTGTTGGCAATTGGAACACGCTTTAACCCACTGCTCGATTTGCCGGTCCATGCCTGGCCACCATGCGTAGCTTTGTGCAAACACCTTCATTTGCACGATGCCAGGGTGGCCCTCGTGCAGAATTCGCAGCAGCGTCTTCCGGAGTTGCTCTGGGACAACGACTCTATCGCCCCAGATGATACAGCCTTTTTGGGAAAAAAGTTCAGTCTGTCGAGATTTGAATGGTGCGAAGTCATTTGGTACTTGGTCCAATGGCCATCCACATTCTACCCAGCCTAGGACTTGAGCTAGGGTGTAGTCTCGTTTAGTTTCTCTCGCGATGTCTCGGGCGGTCATAGACGGCGAGTTGAGTGTTTCGATCTGCAACGTGGTTGCCGTTGGTGCTGGATCATCGAGAGTCTCTGGAAGCGGTGCTCGGATTAATGCGTCGGCGTGGGGAATGGCTTTCCCCGGGCGATATTGCAGGCGATAATTATAAGCAGCTAGGAATTCTGACCATCGGGTCATTCTAGGGGATAATATGTAGGGGGTTGGCTTGTCCCCGGCTATTATCCCTAGCAACGGTTTGTGGTCAGTTATAATGGTAAATGTCCTTCCATACACATATTCATGAAATTTTTTTACAGCTGAAACGATTGCGAGGGCTTCTTTATCAATTTGTCCATAGTTCCGCTCTGTTTGTGAAAGAGTCTTCGAAAAGTATGCAACAGGGGCTTCGTTCCCATGAAGCAGTACATGGCTCAAAATGGCGCCCACCCCAAAAGGCGATGCATCACAGGTTATAACTTACGGCAAAGTCTCGTTATACTGCATAAGTACAGAGTCAGATGTGAGCAGTTTTTTAACATTCCGAAACGCTTGCTCTTCCCGGTAACCCCATACCCACAATGCTTTCTTATCTAATAATCAGTGTAACGGTTCAGCGACAGTTGCTTTGTGCAGTAAAAATACATTATAGAAATTAATGAGGCCTAAGAACGCCTGGAGATCGGCCTTGTTGCGTGGCCTGGGAGCATATTTGATCGCTTTTAATTTACTCTCGGTAGGATGAATGCCCTGGCTATCAATCCGGTACCCTAGAAACTCAACATTGTCAGTATACAATTGACATTTATTTTTTTTCACCCTAAGTCCAGCCTCTTGGAAGTTTTTTAGAATGCATTTCAAACGGTCCTGTAAGATTTTTTGGGTAGGGGGTGCAATTAATACGTCATCAAAATAAGGGACCACGCCCTTGATTCCTTGTAATAACCTTTCCATAGGGCTCTGGAAGATCCCTGGGGCTACACTAACTCTGAATTGCAGTCGGGTACATTTAAAGGCACCCCTGTGCGTTACAATTGTTTGGGCTTGAGCCATTTTTTCATCCACTGGTAATTGTTGATAAGCTTGAGCTAAATCCAATTTAGCGAAAACCTTCCCGCCCCCCAAGGAATGGAGGAGGTGCTGCACCACCAGAATTGGATACGCATTCTGCTGTAGGGCGTGGTTCAAAGTGGCCCGGTAGTCCCCACAAATTCGGATTGACCCGTGTGGCTTAATGGGTGTTACAATAGGGGTTTCCCATGGAGAGTGATCGATGGGCTTCAACACCCCTTGAGCAATTAGTTTGTCGAGTTGTTCGTCGATTTTTGCTTTAAGAGCGAACGGAACTTGATGGGGCTTCAAGTGAATGGGAGCTACTTTTGGATCTAGACTGAATGAGATCGGGGTCCCCTTATACTCGCCTAAGCTGTCCGCGAAGACGTCACTGAACTCAGAGATAAGGTCTTCCTCCCACTCACAACCACTGACTCGGTTCACGCTGGCCACTTCAATGCCGAGTGGCGCGAACCATTGGAGGCCTAATAGGCTAGGCCTATCTCTGTCGATGACCGTTAGAGGTAAGTACGCTGTATGCTTCTTGAAGGAGACTCGGACTCGGCAGGACCCGACAACGGGGATTCGATTCCCTTGGTAGTCCTTGAGGATGAGGCGTTGAAATTGGAGGTCTTGGCGGAGAATTGTGGGGATGAGTTGCTTGAGTGTCTTCCAGGACACCATCGAGAGAGACAATCCCAAGTCGACCTCCATGTGGCAAGGCTGGTTCTCGATGGATACCGTGACTCGGATTTTCTTAGTGTCCAAAGCTGAGGCGTGACCGATAGTGATAGTATGGTGAGCCTCTTCTCTCTGCAAAGCTCGATTTCTGTAGGAGTGGTTTACTGGCTCTCGCCTTACAGGACGGTTTCCTGTCAATTGGCGATAGTTAGCCCCTTTTGAGGCCTGGCTGAGTCCTGGTAAGCTGCGGCAGACCCGGCCGATGTGGCCTCGTTTCCCGCACTCATGGCAGAGTGCATTGCGGAATTTGCATTCAGACCTGGCATGGTTTGCTCCACAGCCAGCACAAGGGCGTAAGGGCTTCGGGCAAGGGTCCCAGTCGGACCGCAGTCGATGGACCCCTTCTTCGTCGCTGTCTGACGACGAAGAGAGGTCCTCATGGTGCATCGTCGCGAGCTGTCCTTCAGACTTGGATAAAATGTCGCTTGTCGGTGGTGGTACCAGAGTGCGGCTACGCCGTAGTTGTGCAACCGACTCGTCCCAGAACTATTCGATCTCTTAGTGCCTCTTCTAAATCGGTGAACTTGCAGAGGCCCCCTAAATTTTGGATGTCCGCCACGAAATCGGCCACGCTTTCCCCTTTTCGTTGGTTCCTCTGATAAAACTCGTGGCATCTCACGAGCGTTGGCACGGTTGGCGCGTAATGGTCTCTCAGGATGGGTTCGAGGTCGTCCCAGCTCATGGCTTTCACTTCTCAAGGTTTGGCGAGTGCTTTAGCCATCTTAAATATGGCTGGGCCGCAATGCGTCAGGAACAACGCCCTTTTCTTTGCTGGTGTGGCGTTCTTCAAGTTGTTCGTCTCGAGAAACATTTGGAAGCGATCCATGTAGGATTCCCAATCTTCTTGGTTTGGATCGAACGGAGCGGGTGGTACGATGCCGCCGGACATGGTTCAGTTGTTGGCGTTGTCTGTCACGTGCTCGGTGTTGCTTCCTGGTTTCTTCGGTTCAGACGTCTCCAAATCCCATCCTCATCGCCAGTGTTAAGTACTGAACATGGGTCGGAGTAAATGGAGACAGCCTCTGAATAGTGACTTTCAGCTCTTTATTAGCATAGTGACTTCTAAAATAACAACAGTGAATTCTGCCTTATATAGGCAACCCTTGTAAGAATTGTCCAATAACGAGCTATGAACGCTAGCTCTTTTAACCAATAAGAATTCTCTGTTAAGGGCCAATCGGATTCCTCAGAACTAACCAATCCGATCTGGCCACCTAACAGCCAATCAGAAGTGCAGGGCCAGAACTCTGCACTTTACCTCAAGCTCATACTTTATTAACTATGGTACATACACAACAGAAACCACCAAGCCCAGGAAGCAACCAAGATCATTCTTCTCGCTTTGAGGGAAGATCAGGACCTTGGGAGACAAATGGAAATGAGGGAAATTCCTGCCTTTTTTGGCTTTTGAATAGCCAACTTTTTTTTCTGATACGGCTCTTTTGATTTCAGCCCTTAAAAGAAACACACCATAAAAATCCAGCATCTCAATCAGGGCTAAATATAGCCCTCAACTTACAACAGTTCATTTAGTGACCATTCAAAGTTACGATGGCACCGAAAAAAGTGACTTACGACTGTTTTTCACACTTACGACCACTGCAACATCTCTGCAAAGACATGATCAAAATTTAGAATGCTTGACAACTGACTCCTATTTATGATCATTGCAGAGTCCTGGAGTCCTGTGTTCCCCATTTGTGACCTCCTGATGAGCAAACTCAATGAGAGAAGCCAGATTCACTTAACAACCATGTCACTAATGTAATACCTGCAGGGATTCACTTAACAACTGGGGCAAAAAAGGTAATAAAAAGGGAGAAAGCTCACTTAACAAATGTGCCATGCCCCTGTCAGAGTCTGATTCAGAGGGGAAGGCCAAGTAGCCGACAGGGTGGGGGAGTGTGGCTCCGTTGGCTGTGGAAGAAATTGGGGAAGGGCAAAGTCTGGCTGGGCAGAGCAGGGAAGAGGTAGAACAAGGGAGAGGGAATTCAGAGGAAGACCCAGGCCCACCCCGTCTTCATCCTAGGGCATGCAGAGAGGAACGGAGAAGGGAGCAACGTGGGTTGCATGGCTTACAGGGGAGGAAAGGGCCCTGATTCCCTTCATTAGCTGCAGCTGGGAACAGAGTGTTTAAAAAGGGAAGCTGCACACAGCAAGATGTCGAGAGCAAACATGAAGTTATCTTGCATCATGGCTTATCTGTGTTCCTGGCATCTTCCCAACTGTGTGAATCTTGCCATGCTTTCAAGTCTGCAATTTCTTCTCCTTCCCTGTCAAGCTAATTACTTCAGTTTGCCTTGTTTGGACTTTAAGTTACAGTTTGTGTTGCTCATGTTTTGGACTTAATTTTCTGCAGTCAAAGGTTGTTCCTGGGAGAATTGTTCTCCAGCCCAGAAGGTAAC
Organism: Hydrophis major; assembly: GCA_033807585.1. NCBI lineage: Eukaryota > Metazoa > Chordata > Lepidosauria > Squamata > Elapidae > Hydrophis > Hydrophis major. Next base: position 3,244,783 of record CM066333.1, read on the forward strand.
CTGGACATCGGGGCAAAATTAGAGATAAGAAAGGGACTCTTCTTGTTTATCTGACTGTGTTGCCTTTGGGCCAGGCCCCTTTGGGTCATCACAAAATGTTTCACTCAGCAAACGAAATATTGGAGTCGATTGTGGTCATAAATTCAGAATTACTTGCAATGCAACAAGAGATGAATTCTTGAGTCCAGATTTTTAAATTATAATTTTCATCTAGTGTACAGTATTTATCTGAAAAAAAAAAAAATTGAACTTAAGGTGAACCTATCCAACACCAAAGAAGCTACTTTATTCTCACCGATTCCGCAAAAACCTCACCTATTTCAAAGTTAAATTGTTCAAGGGGAACAATTTAACAAGTTTACTTCTTGCACGGAAATGCTTCATAAATTTTCCCTGCTTCTTTCCCAACATGGAGGCAGATCAACAAACAAAATATAATCAGCGTTTTAGTTGTTTTGTTGTTAAAAAAAAAACCCACTGGGGAATATGAGGGAAAGCTGCTATCAAATTATATTAAAATGTTAATACTTATTATTAGGTTGAAGAAAATCTATTGGAAACTCAGCAAGGATAATTGTAGAATTGCTTCTTGGGGGGAAATGTTTAGATATTCACAATCTTCCTAAAGTATGGATATTTTTTTAAAAAATCCATTTTAAGTCTTCAGTTATTTTATATTGGAAATTCTGGCACTTTTTCCCCATTGAAGTTTGGTCTAGTAGTGGCTAGGATACTAGACTAGAAACTGGGAGACGGGGAGTTCCAGTCCTGCCTTAACTGTGAAAGGCAGTTGAGTGACTTTGGGCCAATCACCAGGAGATGAGTTCTAGTCCCTCCTTAGCGATGAAAGCTAACTGGGTGACTTTGGGCCAATCACCAGGAGATGGGGAGTTCTAGTCCCACCTTAAGCATGAAAGCCAGCTGGGTGACTTTGGGCCAATCACCAGGAGACTGGGAGTTCTAGTCCCTCCTTAGCGATGAAAGCTAACTGGGTGACTTTGGGCCAATCACCAGGAGACTGGGAGTTCTAGTCCCTCCTTAGCCATGAAAGCTAACTGGGTGACTTTGGGCCAATCACCAGAAGACGGTGAGTTCTAGTCCCTCCTTAGCCATGAAAGCTAACTGGGTGACTTTGGGCCAATCACCAGGAGACAGAGAGTTCTAGTCCCGCCTTAAGCATGAGAGCCGGCTGGGTGACTTTGGTCCAATCACCAGGAGATGGTGAGTTCTTGCTTCAGTTCTGAACTGAAGGAGCTTTTCGGATGAAAAGCAAAATGTTCTTAAGGCAAAAAAACCCCCAAGAAAGTCCGGTTGCCTTTTGGAAAAGTAGCTCTGGGTTAACGATGACCTGGATGATTGAGAATCTCCATAGACAAATCAACTTTGGCCGAACAGCTGTAGAGATGCTCCGTCATCCAGGACCTGGTTGTCCCAAAGGTGATATTTTTCAAGAGGCAACGAGACTTCCTTGGTTTTCTTTTGAAGACGTCTTGCTTCTCCCCCAAGAAGCTTCTTCAGCTCTGACTGGATGGTGGGGAAGGGAAGGATTTATATTCCTTGCAGACTGCTAGTCATTTTAGCAAGTTGTTAAGATCACCTGGAGGTTTATCTGTGTCCTCAGGGTGACCTGAGTGGTGCAAATGGGTGTGGAGCCTCCTTGGAGCAGCTGAAAGGACCATGTTGCCCCTTGGAGTTAGATACAACACCGTCCTTTCAACAAGAAGGTTCCACCCCCATTTGCACCTCTCGAGTGGCCCTGAGGACTATAGACGAACCTCCAAGTGGCCTCAACGACCCTCAAAAAGGATGCAAATGACCAGCTGTGTCTGCAAGGAATATAAATCCTTCCATTCCTCACCATCCAGTCAGATCTGAAGAAGCTTCTCGGACGAGAAGCGAGACGTCTTCAAAGAAAAAAAACCAGAAAGTCCAATTGCTTCTTGGAGAAAAAAAAAAAAAACAACCTTGGGGAATTTGGCTGAACCTTAACCAATCTTGTCTGGGCCCATCTCCCTCTGCATTTGTCAAGACTTAGCCAGAAGATGCCCTGAGTTTTCCTCCAGCTGCATCTATCCTGTTAGGAATAACATTGTTTACCCTAACTGGTTTAGGTAAAAGAATAAATATGTTATCATGGTTTATAAGTTAAAGTGTCTGCAACTTTAAATATAGGAATGTAATGAAGGGAGTGGTTGTAAAAAGCACCATAAAAGAAGCAAGGAACGTCAGCTTGCTCTCTCTCTGGCTTTGATGATCCCTAATTACTGGATGAAGACTGCGTTTTTCCCCTACTGAAAAGGGAGAGAGAAAGGACTGATTTGTAAGTGAACTGACATAGGATATTCTACACGGACTTTGCTAACTGAATATCCTTGAATGGACTGACTTATATGATACATGACTAATGGACTGTTATTTTGACTATGCTATAAATGGAATAAACTATATTTTTGATAGCACAAGCATATCTGTTATTTTTACTGTATGTTAACAAACATACAAACTTATCTCACTCATTTATCTGTGTGCCTATCTGACTAACGCTGCACGTTCTGTTTAGCTTGTCTTCTTAACCCTGGTTGGGGAACCCAGGCTTAACACTTCTTGGAGAAAAAAAAAAAAAAACAACCTTGGGGAATTTGGCTGAACCTTAACCAATCTTGTCTGGGCCCATCTCCCTCTGGATTTGTCAAGACTTAGCCGGAAGATGCCCTGAGTTTTCCTCCAGCTGCATCTCTCAGCTTTGGGGGATTATATCCAGCTCATCTGGACAATTTTCGGCCTAGCTGGCCCTGTGATTCAGGCCCATCTGTTCGTGCTCTCCAGCTGTGGATTTAGCTGGTTCACCACAGAAGGTTTAATCCCTGCAAAACACAGCCTGATGCCCACGGGGCCAGTTGAGATAGGCCCACTCTGATCCTTTGCTCTTAAGGACGGTTTTATGGGCAGAACTAAGCAGGATTCAAAGGGAAAGAGAATTGGAAAGGGACCTTGGAGGTCTTCTAGTCCAACCCCCTGCCCAGGCAGGAAACCCTACACCGCTTCAAACAAAGGGTTGTCCAACCTCTTCTTAAAAACCTCCAGTGTTCGAGCATTTACAACTTCTGGGGGCAAGCAGTTCCACTGGTTAATTGTTCTCATCATCAGGAAATTTCTCCTTATTTGTAGGTTGCTTCTCTCCTTGATTAGTTTCCATCCGTTGATTCTTGCTCTAACAGATAACAGATAATCAGAGTTGGAAGGGAACTTGTAGGTCATCTAGTCCAACCCTCTGCCCAAGCAGAAGACCTACACCATTTGTGACAGAGGGCAGCCCAGTCTCTTTTTGAAAGTCTCAAGTGATGAAGCTCCCACAACTTCCAAGGGCAACTTCTGTTCCATGGGTTGATTGTTCTCCCTGTCAGAAAATTCCTCCTTATTTCCAGGCTGAATCTCTTCGTGTTCAGTTTCCATCCTTTATTCCTTGTCTGGCCTTCAGGGGCCTTGGAGAATAGCTTATAAAAAATAAAAAATAAAATGTGCAGTGATTATTAAGTGTGAAAAATGGTCATGAGTCCCTTTTTCCCCCCGTGCCATCATACCTTCAAACAGTCATTAAGTCAAGAATTACCCATTCTTTGCTTAAATCTATATCTATGTTATCTATCTATCTATCTATCTATCTATTTATCTATCTATCTATCTATGCATCTATCTATCTATCTATCTATCTTTATCTGCCAATATCTATCTCTCTAGCTCTGGGTCTGTCTGTCTGTCTATCTATCTATCTATCTATCTATCTATCTATCTATCTATCTATCTATCTATCTATCTATCTATCTATCTTTATCTGCCAATATCTATCTCTCTAGCTCTGTGTCTGTCTGTCTGTCTGTCTGTCTGTCTGTCTGTCTGTCTATCTATCTATCTATCTATCTATCTATCTATCTATTTTTATCTGCCAATATCTATCTCTCTAGCTCTGTGTCTGTCTGTCTGTCTGTCTGTCTATCTATATCTATCTATCTATCTATCTATCTATCTATCTATCTATCTATTATCTATCTATCTGTCTATTTTTATCTGCCAATATCTATCTCTCTAGCTCTGTGTCTGTCTGTCTATCTATATCTATCTATCTATCTATCTATCTATCTATCTATCTATCTATCTATCTATCTATCTATCTATTTTTATCTGCCAATATCTATCTCTCTAGCTCTGTGTCTGTCTGTCTGTCTGTCTGTCTATCTATATCTATCTATCTATCTATCTATCTATCTATCTATCTATCTATCTATCTATTATCTATCTATCTGTCTATTTTTATCTGCCAATATCTATCTCTCTAGCTCTGTGTCTGTCTGTCTGTCTGTCTGTCTGTCTATCTATCTATCTATCTATCTATCTATCTATTTTTATCTGCCAATATCTATCTCTCTAGCTCTGTGTCTGTCTGTCTGTCTATCTATCTCTATCTATCTATCTATCTATCTATCTATCTATCTATCTATCTATCTATCTATCTATTTTTATCTGCCAATATCTATCTCTCTAGCTCTGTGTCTGTCTGTCTGTCTGTCTATCTATCTATCTATCTATCTATCTATCTATCTATCTATCTATCTATCACTATATCAATCTATTTATCCCTATCTCTATCTCTATCTATCTATCTATCTATCTATCTATCTATCTATCTATCTATTTTTATCTGCCAATATCTATCTCTCTAGCTCTGTGTCTGTCTGTCTATCTATCTATCTATCTATCTATCTATCACTATATCAATCTATTTATCCCTATCTCTATCTATCTATCTATCTATCTATCTATCTATCTATCTATCTATCTATCTATCTATCTATCTATCTATCTATTTTTATCTGCCAATATCTATCTCTCTAGCTCTGTGTCTGTCTGTCTGTCTATCTATCTATCTATCTATCTATCTATCTATCTATCTATCTATCTATCTATCTATCAAAGCAAAGTACCCCTCATGCATCATCACAAAATCTCCAGAACCTTAAAACCTACAAACTTGCAATTTGGCACTTATGTTCCTCTTGGCTTCTAGGTGTTCACTAAGAAAGGATTCTTCAAAATGACCCTCAGAGCACTGGTGGGATTCAAAAAAATTTACTACCGGTTCTGTGGGCGTGGCTTGGTGGGCGTGGCAAGGGAAAATCCCCCTTCCCTCCCCTCCCCACTAACCTGCTTTCCAGCTCCATTCTCCTGTGCAGAGCAACCAAAGGAGACTCAGCCGATCAGATGGGACTCGATGGGAGGCAGAGAAGAAAAGGGGGTTGACGGGGCCAGTCAGAGGTGGGATTGGCCGGTTCTCCGAACTATTTATTTTGTCAAGCGATTATAAGATAACAGGTATAAGTATAAACATAGTTATGAAATGGATATATATAAGAAAAATAAAAAGAAACAATAGGACAGGGACAGTAGACACGTTGGTGTGCTTATGCACACCCCCTAAACCAGGGGTCTCCAACCTTGGCTCCTGGAAGCCTGGCGGACTTCAACTCCCAGAGTTCCACAGCCAGCTGGCTGTGGAATTCTGGGAGTTGAAGTCCGCCAGGCTTCCAGGGACCAAGGTTGGAGACCCCTGCCCTAAACTATTAAACTACTCAAAATTTCTGCTACCAATTCTCCAGAACTGGTCAGAACCTGCTGAATACCACCTCTGCCTCAGAGCATTTAGAATATTTCTATTATTATTATTATTATTATTATTATTATTATTATTATTATTATTATTATTATTATTATTATTATTATTATTATTATTCTCTGATACTAAGGAGTCCTACTTCCCCCTCCCCACCTGGAAAGAAATCTCTTCCAAAGGCAAAACAAAAGCAGAGGAGAGGAGTTTCAGATTCACAGCAGCTTTAGTCCAGAACAGTTGAGCTAAGCTTTGCCCAGGCTCCTTGCTGTCTCCTTGCTCACACAGCAAATACTCTTTCAGGTTCCAAACCGCCCTCAACTCTCTCACACCCTGACAGGATGCTAGCCAGATGAATACTGATGGATGCTGGTAGGCAGCATTTTTTTTCTCTTATTTTCCTCCCTCAAAACTAAGCCCGACCACATAGTTTCGTAGCAAAGCACTGGGATCCAGCTAGTACAATATAAAATAAGAAAGAGTATGAAAATAAGCCCAGTCTTTCCATTTGGAAATGTGAGCTATTGAGAAAGAATGCAGGGCAAGGATGGTATTACAAAATCCATCTCCTCAGGAAGAGCAAGCTGCCAGCTTCCGTGACGCAAGCCAGTGCTTCTCGGAGTAAGCAGTGAGGCAATTTTGCGCGTTATTGCACAGTTCTTTAAATAGCAGGCAAGTTGTGAGCTTCCTCCCGGCCCCATCAGTTGGGTTTGCCCATGCTAAACCGAAGGACTCGATTGACCCACAAGCAAAACCCCGGGTTGGGATGATGTCATTGTAACCAGCCGGACTGGTTCACGTCATATCCCCAAACAAAGCTGAAGGCCAAACTAGCCAATGTTTGCTTCTGTTAGGCCTACTATGCCCCAAAAGTTTAAGTCTTCCAGCAGGAGATATTGGAGGATTTGTATTAGAACGTGGGGTCCTTGGTGCTCTCTGAGCTGGGTGGTTTTCTGGCAGACGTTTCGTGACCCAACTAGGTAATATCATCCAGGCTAGAAAAGAGTGGGATGTGCAGAGAGGAGGAGGACGAGGAAGATAAAGTGGAGGAGAGGAAGGGGGAGGAAGAAATCTGCAGGGTCCTTGGTATTCTTAGAGCTTGGTAGTTTCCTTACAGACGTTTCATCACCCAACTAGATA
>CM066333.1:3256584-3328185 GCA_033807585.1 Hydrophis major
GTTGGATCTACTGGCCATCCTCGTTCGACCCAGCTAAGAACTCGCGTTAAGAAAGGATTGCGTTTTGTTTCGATCGCGATATCTCTAGCTCTTAGCAGCGGCGAATGTAGCGTTTCAATCTGGAGCATTGTCAGGGTTGGAGCTGGGTCGTCGACGGTTTCCGGAAGTGGTGCATGGCTCAACGCGTCAGCGTGGGGAATAACTTTCCCCGGGCGGTATTGCAGCTTATAATTGTACGCAGCCAAAAACTCCGACCAGCGAGTCATTCTAGGTGATAATATATAGGGGGTTGGCTTGTCTCCCGCTATAATCCCCAGCAAAGATTTGTGGTCGGTAACAATAGTAAAAACTCGTCCATAAACATATTCATGAAACCGTTTTACAGCAGATACAAGAGCAAGAGCCTCTTTATCGATTTGACTATAGTTATGTTCAGCCTTTGATAAAGTTCTTGAAAAATAGGCAATAGGGGCTTCACTACCATGTGTTAGGTAACACATGGCTCAAAATGGCTCCTACTCCAAACAGCGACGCATCACATGTGATTGTTAAAGGCAAAGTCTCGTTATACTGCATCAAAATAGCATCCGAAGTTAATAGGTTTTTTACTTGTCAGAACGCGTGTTCCTCTTGGTGCCCCCAGGCCCAGGTTGCTTTTTTGTCAAGGAGCCGATGTAGGGGCTCGGCTAGGGTCACTTTGTGGGGCAGAAAGATGTAAAAATTAATAAGCCCCAGGAAAGCTTGGAGATCAGTCTTATTTCTGGGTCTTGGAGCGTTCTTGATTGCTCTTAACTTGCTATTGGTGGGGTGAATGCCTTGTTTATCGATTAGGTAACCCAGGAACTCTACTTTATTTGTACACAGTTGACTTTTTTTTTTTTTAACTTTCAGGCCAGAGTCTTTAAATTTCTGTAGAACCAGTCTAAGACACTCTTTTAATATTTCTCTATTCGGGGCAGCAATTAAAACGTCATCAAAGTATAGTACAACCCCTTTTATTCCCTGTAGTAGTCTCTCCATCAAGCTCTGAAAAATCCCCGGGGCCACGCTAACCCCGAATTGGAGTCGGTTGCACTTAAAAGCGCCTCGGTGCGTAACGATCGTTTGTGCCTCTGCTATTTTTTGTCTACAGGCAGTTGTTGGTATGCCTGTGCTAAATCCAATTTAGCGAAGACTTTTCCGGCCCCCAGAGAATGGAGAAGGTGTTGTACCACCGGTACCGGGTAAGCGTTCTGTTGATGGGCATGATTCAGGGTGGCACGGTAGTCCCCACAAATCCTTAACGATCCATCCAGTTTGATGGGTGTTACAATTGGGGTTTCCCAAGGAGCGTGGTTGGTTGGTTCTAAAACACCCTGGGCTATTAACTTATCAAGCTGCTCATCAATCTTTGGTTTAAGGGCAAAAGGGACTCGACGAGGCTTAAGGCGGATGGGGGCTACTTCAGGGTTAAGGTTAAATGATATCGGGGTCCCCTTGTACTCGCCTAGTTTTTCTGTAAAGACGTCCTGGAATTCCTGGACAAGGGCCTCCTCCCAGTCATCGCTGCTGGTTTGGTGAATGCCGGCTACCTCGATCCCGAGTGGGGCGAACCATTGAAGGCTTAACAAGCTAGGCCGATCACGGTGGATGACAGTCAATGGTAAAGATGCAGTACGATTTTTGAATGAGACCCGGACTAGGCTGGATCCAACGACTGGAATTCGGTTTCCCTCATAGTCCTTGAAAATGATTCTTTGGGTTCTGAGGTCTTGCCGCCAGACGGCAGGGATTAATTGTTTAAGGGTCTTCCAGGAAACCATTGAGAGGGGTGATCCTGAATCGACTTCCATCACGCAGGGCTGGTTTTCGATGGCAACCTTCACTCGGATCTTCTTTGCATCTAATGATGAGGCGTGACCAATCGTTATGGTTTGGTGTGCCTCTTCTCGTTTCGTTGAATGGGCTAGTGGTTTATTTCTGCAGGAGTGGTTGTTCCATTGGCGGTTCGAATGTTCCCGATTCACAGGACGACTTCCTGTGGTTTGGCGGTAGTTGGTCCCCCTCTGAAGTGGGCTGGATCCTTGCTTGCTTCTACAGACCTTTCCGATGTGGCCTCTCTTCCCACAAATATGGCAGAGCGCGTCGAGGAATTTGCAGTCTGATCGCGGGTGGTTTGTCCCACAACCTGCGTATTGATACTGCAGTCTCTGGTTACGCTGGTGGCATTGGTCTCATTCAGACCGGAGCCGGTTGACCTCTTCCTCATCACTTTCTGATGACGATTCGAGGTCCTTGTGGTGGGTTGCCGTCGTATGCCCCTCTAGGCGAGGTGAGGTTTCGCCAGCGAGTTGGCGGAGTGGGGCATTGGTGCGGTGCATTCGGGCAGCCGACTTCCTGGTTGCTTCTGCTGCAGTAGCGTCAGCGATGGTATCTGCAAGGCTGATGTCGCCTTTCGCCATCAGCTTACTTTGCACATGAGGTGCATCTAAACCCAGAACCATTCGGCCTCTTAGAACTTCTTCTAGGCCAGCGAACCCACAGAGGCCTCCCAGGTTCCGGAGATCCGTGATGAAATCTGCAACGCTTTCTCCTTTCCGCTGGTCTCTCTGGTAAAATTCATGTCTTCGGACAAGTATTGGTATGGTAGGTGCATAGTGGGCCCGTAGGAGGGGCTTGAGAACATCCCAGTCCATGGATTTCACCTCAGCCGGTCTCGCCAGTGCCTTAGCCATCTTAAACACGGCAGGTCCGCAGTGAGTCAGGAATACCACTCGCTTTTTCCCAGTAGTGGCATCCTTCAAGTTGCTGGTCTCCAGAAACATCTGGAACCGGTCCATGTATGAGTCCCAGTCTTCTTGTGCCGGGTCGAATGGAGCGGGTGGTATGATGCCGCCGGTCATGGTTTCCACCGTTGATGCGCCTTCAGCCACGTGCTCTGTTTAGTGCTCTATAGTGTTCAGTCAGCTCTGACGTCTCCGTATCCCATCCTCGTCGCCAGTGTTAAGTTCTGCATATGGGTGCAAGGAACGGAAACGAGACAGTGAACAGTGAACTTCAACTCTTTATTAATCATTCTGAACAGAGCAAAACTCTAGGGCAGCAGCAGCCCTTTTATAGGCAGGCTGCTGATCTAGTAACCAATAAGAAACATGGAGTGTTAACCCCTTTAACCAATAAGAGTGGCTCGTTAACAGCCAATCAGATTCTCCTGAACGGACCAATCTGAAATCGCTATTATTGGCCAATCAGAAGTGCAGGACTAGAACCCTGCTATTTTCTAAAGGTTTTGATAAACTTTATTTAAGTGTTTTATTAGTTCATAACAGGAAGGAAAGTAGAAAGAAAGGGATGGAGGGAAGGAGGAAGAGAAGGAGGGAGGGAGGGAGGGGGAGGGGGAAGAAGGAAAAAAGGAAAGTAGGAAGGAAGGAAGAAGGGATGAGGAAGGACAGGATGGAGGGGCAGAGGGAGGGAGGAAGGAAGAAGGAGGATGGAAGAAAGGAAAGTAGGAAGGGAGGGAGGGAGGGAGGCAGAAAGGAAGGAAGGAAGGGGAAGGAGGGAGGGAAGGAGGGAGGAAGAAAGGAAGGGTGAGGGAGGACAGGAGGGAGGCAGGAAGGAGGGAGAGTTGGAAGAAGAAAGAAAAATAGGAAGGGAGGGAGGATGGAAGGAAGGAAGGAAGCAATAAGGGGAGGGAGGGCGAGGGAATTCTGGGAATTGAAGTCCATTCGTCTTAAAGTTCTCAAGGTTGGACATCCCTGGGTTCATGGAAAACGAAACCAGAACCATCAATGACTTTGCAATTTGGGTGTCCTCAGGGCGTGGCCACCACCAGAGTGCGATTGGATCACCTGCCTGACTTTTATCTGCCTCACACTCCTGCCTGCTGGCTATTTCACCTGCCTTTTGAACAAGTGGAACCAGTTTATTCTGAACCCAGGACAGCCAAACCCAGAGGTGGCTCTCAGTGTAGGAGCACAGTTGAGCCCAAGTTTTCCATTGCTAAGCAAGACAGCTGTTACGGGAGCTGTGCCCCATTTTACAACCTTTATTGCCACTGTTGTTTAGTGAATCACTGGACTTGTTATACGAGTCACACAGTCGTTAAGTGAAGCTTTGCTGGCTGAGGAATTCTGGGAATTGAAGTCCACAAGTCTTAAAGTGACCAAGCTTGGAGACCTCTGGTCTAACCACTTCAATCAAGCGCCGGTCCTGATTCCAAATAAATACACTGATTATTCTGAGACATGGATGGGGAACCTTCAATTCCCAGAATCCCTGGGCCATAGTTCCCCATGCTGGCTCAGGAATCCTGGGAGTTGAAGTCCAGAGATCATAAAGGGGCCCCAGTTTCCCACCCCGATCTAAGAATTAGGGCTGAAGGGATTCTGTCACACTACAGCAACTAATACAGCATTTCCTGCGTTTCTGTCCTGGCCACGTTTTACAGAGGCACCATTGAGAGCATTGTAACAAACGGCATCCCTGTTTGGTTTGGTGGCAACAGCGTCTCAGATAGAGAGTCCCTACAGAGAGTGGTGAGGACAGCGGAGAAGATTATAGGAAGCTCGCTTCCTGTCACCCAGGATGCTGCTTATAAGCGCTGTGTGCTTAGGGAATTCTGGGAGTTGAAGTCCACAAGTCTTAAAGTGGCCAAGGCTGGAGACCTCTGCTGTAGACACCCAAGTTCTTAGCCCTGACCTAAAGGGGAAAGTCCATGCTGAACATGAGAACTGCACGCATGATGATGATCGACCCACAACTGCCCAATCATGTTGCTTTGGGGCCCCTGCTTGAAGGACAGAAATGAACAATGAGGAAGTGTGAATCAATCGTGTGCTTTCCAGAAAGCCTTGCTGAGATTAAAGGAAAAAAGGTGGTTTGGTCTTGTGAAAGGCATCAGAGCTAATTACAGGGCAAGGCAAGGCTAGTTGCAGCCTGTTGGTCGGATTTTAGCCAGGGATGACTCAAGAGCAACCAGATATGGGCTCCCTCATTATCTAACAGCTGCTGTCCAGAAGTTCAATCCATGTGCTGCATTTCAGAGTGGTCAGTCACCCAAGCTTGAAGATGGTTTCCAAGGAGAAAAACAGAGAATGCTAGGGCTGGAAGGGACCTTAGAGGTCATCTAGTCCAGCAGTCACCAACCAGTGGGCCAGGGACCACTGGTGGTCCGTGAGAAAATTTTGGTGGTCTGCAGAGAAACGTGCCTCCCCCACAAAGCAATTAATCCAGGCTGTGCGGGAACACAAGGCTTGCGTCGCTTGCATTGTGAACAACACGAGGTCGTGAGGGGAGGGGGGAATGGGAGGAGGGGGGAACTTGCCTCACTCACCCCACGTGCCTAGCCTGGTCACTGAGCTGCTTCTTTCTGCTTCCTTCTTCCTCTGCTTTTGGCTGCCCGCAAGGAAAGCAGCCAAAGTCTTTCTTTCTCTCCCCCAAAACTCCACCAGAAAGGAGTCTTTGGGACCCTGCAAGGCCTCCTGCTCCAAGAGGCTCATTTCTGGTGGAGTTTGGGGGAGAGAAAGAAAGACTTCTGTGGCTTCTGCTGCTTTCCTTGCATGAAGCCAAAAGTCTCTCTCTCTCTCTCTCTCCCTGAGAATGGAGCTGGAGACGGGAGAGAGAGAGAAAACTGATCTCTCCTCGGAAGGCTGGTGCTAATGTTCTCTCTCTCAGCCCTGCAAAACCAAAGGTCCCAATTGGTCCTCCAAGAAATGAGGTTTGAGTATAGAGTGGCCAAAACTGTCAGAGGTTCATGTGAGACAACACTAAATTTAGCATAGAATAGAGCTGGAAAGGACCTTGGAGGTCTTCTAGTCCAGCCTCCAGGGTTGAGCAAGGCGACTCACGACAGAGCCGTCTATGGTCCACCATCTTGTCTGGGGGGAATCACAAGATGGGAGAAGCTGATCTTTTGGCCTGCCTAATTGGGAATTATATTATCAAGCTGCAAGTTTGAGGTGGGTCAAAGAATGGATAACATTAAGAAAGCATAGATTGTTGACATTAGATGGGCTGGCATGCTTTTTTATGGTATAAGGGAACTAAAACACAGGGTTATTTTAGAAGACATTATACGCAGGAGTCTTTGTGGTTAAACTGGGAGAAGATAAAAAGACAATGTTATTTGAAAATTCCAGTTTGGTTATCGACTATTGAAGCATTTTCCTAGCCTATAATTTATAAGAAGAAACAAACAGTTAGATATGGGGAACTATTGGATGAAAAGGGTGAACTTAAATCGATCCAAAACTTAGAGAAACAAGGTATAAGGATGAATTGGTTTTCATATACGCAAATACATTCAAGGTATGATGAAGATTCTAAAACGGAGGGATTCTATGATAAGCAGACTGATTTAGATAAGATCTTGATGGGTACTGATGAGAAGGTGATTAAAAAATTATATGGTTATTTACTGGGAATGAAATTAGAGGAAGAACAAGTCAAAGAAACTATGATTGTTTGGGGGAAGAATTTTGGATATGGGATTGATCCAGAGAAATGGCAGAAATTGTGGTCTCAAAATTATAAAATGACAATGTCAGCAGCATATAAAGAAAACTTGTATAAGATGTTTTACAGGTGGCACTTTCCCCCGACAAGAATAGCAAGAATGTTTAAGAACAAATCTGAAAAATGCTGGAAATGTCATCAGATACCTGGCTCGTATTACCATATGTGGTGGACTTGTGAGGACGCTAGAAAATATTGGACTAAAATTCGCATGTGGTTGGAAAAAATGACAAAGAAACACATAGACTTGAAACCAGAGATCTTCTTTTTGGGAATTTTACCTGATACATATAGTAAAGATTTGAAATACCTGATTGTAAATGTATTAACAGCGGCTAGGATTGTATTTGCTAAAAATTGGAAGAATGAGAAAATACCATTACAGGAAGAAATTATTAAGAAAATATTGGAATGTGCTGAGATGAGCAGATTGACATTTGAAATTAGAGAGCAAGAGGATAAATAATTTTATGAAATTTGGGATCTTTTTTATCAATGGCTAGATGATAAAATACGATAATAGAATATTTAGAATGCTAGACAGTAAGGAATATCTTTATTTTGTTTTACTTGCCTTTGTTATTTGACATTATATTTATAAAGGGTTTTTTAGGATTGATTTGGTATGATTATATGATTTGTTATAGAATAAAGTGGTTAAAGTATTGTTATCTCATAAAGCATGAATGATTAAAAGTATAGTCAAAAATTTCTTTTTTTTTAGTGATAATAGGATATATAAGTTTGGATTGACAATATGAGTTGTTATGTAACATAATTGTAATTGAGACTACAAAATGAATGCACAAAACTGATGAACCAATCGACACACTGGATGTACATATGAGAGTTGATGTTTTAATGTTTTGTTTGTCTTGTTTGTTTGTAGAAAATTAATAAAATTCTTTTCAAAAAAAAAAAGATGGGAGAAGCTGATCTGAAGTCTCTTCAGATCCACCAGGTCCTCCCCTGACTTCCAGTTGATCCTCTCCAAGCTTCCCTTGGATGACGTAACACTGACTTTCATTTCACATGCAGCTGACGTCATCGGCCACCTCCGGCCCAAACATGCCGCACCACAGGGACAGCTTTTCCTGCTGCACGTCAGGGAGCCATTGTGTGGAAGCCTCACTGCCCTCTCTCAACATCCGGCATTTCTTGGGAAGGTCCTTCACTCCCTCTCGAGAAGGTTGCCATAGGAAGCACCTGGCTCTCAAGAAGCAGAGAGGAAACCCTACTCATCCACCCAACAGCACAGGGGTGGGAATGCCAATGTTTTTACTGCCGGTTCTGTGGGCATGGCCAGGTGAGCGTGGCCAGGTGACTGGGTGGATGTTGCTTCTTCCTTCCTTCCTTCCTTCCTTCCTTCCTTCCTTCCTTCCTTCCTTCCTTCCTTCCTTCCTTCCTTCCTTCCTTCCTTCTTCTCTTCCTTCCTTCCTTCTTCCTCTTTTCTTCTTCTTCCTTCCTTCCTTCTTTCTTCTCTTCCTCCTTTCCTCCTCCTCCTCCTCCTCCTCCTCCTCCTCCTCCTCCTCCTCCTCCTCCTCCTCCTCCTCCTTCTTCTTCTTCTTCTTCTTCTTCTTCTTCTTCTTCTTCCTCCTTCTCCTCCTCCTCCTCCTCCTCTTTCTTTGTTTGTGCAGCATCCCCCCTGTGCTGCTATTTTTTTTTGCCTCCTGAGTCTCAGGGAAGCCTCCTGGGTGAAGCAGTAAGACAATGATCATCGGGAGGAAATAAATGAATGAATGAATGAATGAACGAACAAACAAACAAATAAATAAATACTGGTCCGGTTGAACTACCAGTTTTTTACTACCAGTTCACCTGAACCAGTAGAGTCCCACCACTGGAACAGCACCTTCTGAACCTTCCCACCCATCACCCACCCACCAAGGAAGGCCCACCCAGATGCATTTCGGTAGCTTGCCAGGTTGGACTAAGACATCTCCAAGGTCCCTTCCAACTCTTGTGGTTCTGTTATAATTTGGGGGGGGGGGGTGATGGCTTTAATACAGGGGAGTGCTTGACTTAGGACCACAATTGAACCCAAACTTTCTGTTGCTAAGCAGGATGGTCGTTAAGTGACTTTTAAGTGAGTTTTACCCCCTTTCTATGACTTTTCTTGCCACCGTTGTTAAATGAAACACTGCAGTGATTAAGTTAATTACACGGTTGTTAAGTGAATCAGGCTTCCCCATTGACCTTGCTTGTCAGAACATCACCAAAGGGGATCATGGGAGTCCAGGACACGGCAGCCATCATAGATACAAGTCAGTTGCCAAACCTCTGAATTTTGATCATGTGATCTTGATGCTGCTGCAATGGTCATAAGTGTGAAAAACAGTCCCCCATGCTTTTTCCAGTGCCCTTGTAGCTTTGAATGGTCACTAAATGAACTTTGCAAGTTGAGGACAGCTGTCCTGCTTCACTGGACCTTAAAACTTCAGCATTGCACCCAACAGATTTTGCTGCATAAAATGTAGCTCCAGAAGGGATCTTTGAGATCTTCCAGTCCACTCCTTTATTCAAGGCAGAAGACTTCCATCCCAGTCAAATGGTTGTTTGGCTCAGTTTTGAATACCTCCCCAAATAAATAAATTTAATCCTAAACCTCTAAAGCCCATGGCTATTGGGTTGTCCCAGTCCAGCTGCTGGCTGGCTAGAGAACATTAGAAGCCTCCTCCTTCTAACTCTGTTTGATTGAGAAGACCCACAACTGAAAGGTGGTTTGTTGACTGAGGTGGAACACGGCCTTGAACTGTGTTTTTTGTGTGCGCTTCAACAGTTTGTCTTTCCAAATATTTTCCAAAAAGGACGTCTTCTCCCCTCTCTTCTTCCGGGGAGGGAGGGGGGGTTCTGTTGATTTTAGGTGAACTTTCGGATCACAAGGTGAATCAGCCTCTTATCTCTTCACGATTGTTCTCCAATCTCCCTCTTTTCCTGGCCGGTATGGCTCAACCGGAAAGGCCGCCAGTTTGGCAGAATCATCCCCATGTTGCCAAACAGAGAATTTACGTCGTCTGGCTTCTCCTCTTGGTAAACCCAAGAGGAACTCACGGTTAATGAGACTGTGATTCCGTCATTCTTGGACCCCAGCCAAGTTCAAGTTCATGGAGAGGAAGAGATGAGACTGAGGGACATTTATTTATTATTTATTTATTTATTTGATTTGTCAATTGTTTACAAGATAATAAGTATAAGTGTATACATAGTTATGAGTACATGAAATGGATACATATAAGAAAAAAAGAAACAATAGGACAGGGATGGTAGGCACGCCCCCTAGAGACCTCTTAGGAAAGGGGTGAGGTCAATAGTAGACAGTCTGGACATCTGGACAGGAAGAAACGATGGATTCCTGGAATCCAGGCACATTCCAGAGGTGCATTCCTGGGCACGACTCGACTCTTCCTGGACTCATTCCTACTGTGTCTTGTTGATTTGACTTTATTTTTTTTTTCCTATTTATTTATTTATTTATTTTTATTTGTCAAGCAAGTATTAGATAACAAGTATAAGTATAAACATGATTATGAATACATGAAATGGATACGAATATAAGGAAACATTAGGACAGGGATGGTAGGCACATTGGTGCGCTTATGCAGGCCCCCTATAGACCTCTTAGGAAAGAGGTGAAGTCAATAGTAGACAGTCCAAGATTAAAGTTTTTGGGGTTTGGGGAAGAAACCACAGAGTCAGGTAGAGGATTCCAGACTTTGACCCCTCTGTTGCTGAAGTCGTATTTCCTGCAATCAAGTTTGGTGCGATTAACCTTGAGTTTGTATCTATTGTTTGCTCTTGTGTTGTTATGATTGAAGCTGAAGTATTCATTTCCAGGTAGGACATTGCAATGAATTGTTTTATATACTATACTTAGATCGGACTGAAGGCAGCGTAGTTCTAGGTTGTCTAGGTCTAGACCAGCCAACCATTTGACTGGGATGGAAGTCTTCTGCCTTGAGTAGAGGGTTGGACTGGAATATCACAACATAGGAAGAATGGTTGAAAAAATTGGGTAAGTCTAGTTTAATGAAAAGAAGGACTACGGGAGACATGATAGCAGTCTTGCAGTAGTTGAGGGGCTGCCCCAAAGAAGAGGGAGTCAAGCTATTCTCCAAAGCAAAATAAGAAGCAATGGATAGAAACTCATCAAGGAGAGAAGCCATTTAGAACTAAGGAGAAATTTCTTGACAGTTAGAACAATTAATCAGTGGAACAACTTGCTTCCAGAAGCTGTGAATCCTCCAACACTGGAGGTTTTTAAGAAGAGGTTGGATAACCCTTTGTCTGAATTGGTGTAGGGTTTCCTGCCTAAGCAGGGGGTTGGACTAGAAGACCTCCAAGGTCCCTTCCAACTCTGTTATTTGCCTTGGAGACCTTCCTGAGTGCAACTCAACTCTTCCTGGATTCATTCCTACCATGTCTTATTGATTTGACTTTCCGTGCTAACTAGACCAAACAACCATTTGACCGGGATGGAAGTCTTCTGCTTTGAGTAGAGGGTTGGACTGGAAGATCTCAGGGGTCCCTTCCGGCCCTAAGAATCTATATTTTATGTAGCAAAATCTGTTGGGTGCAATGTTGAAGTTTTAAGGTCCAGTGAAGCAGGACAGCTCTCCTCAATTTACAAACTTTGCTAAGTGGCCATTCAAAGTTACAACAGCACTGGGAAAAGCAACTTACGACCATTTTTCAAACTTATGACCCCACGATCACGTGATTGAAAGTCAGACCCTTGGCAACTGACTCATACTTATGACTGTTGCAGTATCCAGGAGGCCCACGTGATCCCCTTTTGTGATGTTCTGACAAGCAAGGTCAACAGGTAAGCCCGGTTCACTTAACAACCATGTAATTAACTTACAACAAATGTTCCACTTAACAACGGTGGCAAGAAAAGTCATAGAAAGGGGGTAAACTCACTTAACGACTGTCTTGCTTCGCAACAGAAAGTTTGAGTTCAATTGTGGTCGGAAGTCAAGCACTCCCCTGTGTTAAAGCCATGACTTTCCAAAAAAATATATAACAGAATCACAGTTAGAAGGGAGCTTGGAGATGTCCTAGTCCAACCCACTGCTAGCTCTATTTTTTTTTTGGTTCAATCTATATATCACTCAGTGCCACGGATCCTTTTTTAAAAAATCATGGTTTACCAAAATGCACCACTCTTTGCGTGGGTATCATATAAAGCTAAAAGGAAATAGTTGTAGCATGAGGAGTTAGCACAAGCCGGGAATCCTGGCTTCCTATTAAGGATTTCTGGAGCTTACAGCACTTCATGAGGTCTGGAAACACTGTTTCCTTTTGCCAATGGTGAAAAATGAAGGAATTACCATCCTTCCTTTTTTGAGAAGACAGGGAAGTTGAGTCAATATCAGCAGAGCGTACAGATTGTCCTCCTCAACGTGGGACTGACTGCTTAGCAAACTGAAATCGCAACAGATCCCAAATCCGGTTTCTTCCATTTACTCTGCTTTTCAGACAGTGGTTGGGAAGGTCACAGCTGAGGATTATAGAGTGGACTAACACCATTCTATAACGCCTTAGTAAGGCCACACCTAGAGTCTTGCATCCAGTTTTGGTCACCACACTATAAAAAAGAGGTTGAGACTCTAGAAAAAGTGCAGAGAAGAGCAACCAGGATGATGAGGGGACTGGAGGATAAAACATACGATGAACAGTTGCAAGAACTGGGCCTGGCTGGTCTAGGGAAGAGAAGGACCAGGGGAGACAGGAGAGCAGCCTTCCAATATTTGAGGGGCTGCCACAGAGGAGGAAGGGGGTCAAGCTATTCTCCAAGGCACCCGAAGGCCAGACAAGGAATAATGGATGGAAGCTGACTAAGGAGAGATTCAACCTGGAAATAAGGAGAAACTTTCTGACAATCCACCCATGGAACAGAAGTTGCCTTCAGAAGGAGCTTCATCACTGGAGGTTTTCAAAAAGAGGTGGACTCCCATCTGTCAGAAATGGTGTAGGGTCTCCTGCTTGGGTGCGGGGGTTGGGCTAGATGACCTACAAGGCTCCTTCCAACTCTGATGATCTGCTATCTGACTATGTGACTCCTCTGACACTTCAAACATCATAGATACATGCACAGGGGTCCGAATTTTTGATCTTGTGACCGCAGGGATGCTGCAGTGGTTTTAAGTGTGAAGATCAGGGTGGTGGGATTCAGTCAGTTTGGAGCAGTTCAGGAAATTGGTTGGCCCCTGCCCTAGTCTGTCCTTTATTTCCATTTTTTGCAACACAGCTGATCTGCATGGCACAGTGGATTGCTGCCCCGCGACTATTTTTCTCCCCGCAGCTGCAGCCGAAGGTAAGTTTTAGTGCTGAAATTGGGCAGTTTTTAAATGCTGCGCGTGCAAAGCACACACTCAGCAGACCAGTTGTTCCATCGGTTGAATCCAATCCCTGGTGAGGACCAGTTATAAGTCCCTTTGGTCAACTCGTAAAATATTTATCTATTTGTTTTTAGAGTTGCCAACAGAAAGGGAGGGGGGGAAAGGAGTTTGAAAGAGCAGTGTGGCAGCTTGGAAAATGAAAGTGCATTTCATGCATACTTTTGCAAAGTAACTAGGTGACTGAAGTTTCTACCCAGCAAAATTCTAACTGGAGAGCCTTGTTGAGGTAATTCCCCGTTAGGAAAATGAGCGCATACAGGGAGACGTATAGAGAGTTGTGTTTGAATAATACACACAGAGCACACAGATACACTGTACAATAAATGTAGGTTTTTTTTTTTACTTCCAGAAAGGTTTAAGCGAAGTCGAAAATAAGCAGTCCAAAGTCATTCACAAGTTAAATAAGTCAGTTTTCAATCCAGGGATAATCCAATAACAAAGTCTAGTGTCAAAAATGGTTCAGTAACAAACTTACCTCAAATCCAGAAAAATGGAGGAAGGGCAACTCTTTCCAAAAGAAGGAAACAGAGATACACTCACACTCTCTTCTGAGACTCAGACCAAGACAACCCAGGTTTCTGGCTCCATCTTATGGCCGTTTGAGAAACCACACCTAATTACAGTTTTGCATTTTCTTAAAGATACAGTTTTAAAATGTTTATTCTGGTTTATATATTTCTAACCCAAATAGCTGTTAGGTGACTCATATTCCTAACAAGCCTGATTGATGACTCTGGGCTATGGAGATGTCCCATTGGAGACCCTGAATTAGGATACACCCAGGGGGTTGGGGGGAAACCAGGGTCAAGGGTGACAGTGAGTGATGTGTCTCAGAGTTGACTACACCCAGGCAGTGCTGGATATGTTAACTCCCAATAAATCCTTTTGAAGTTTTGGAAATTTGGCTCGAGACATGATTTAAATGGGGGTCACTGCCGGAATCCCGACACCTTTTTTCAGTTGAACTAAGTGGATGGCCAAATGACTAACTGTCTTCAGATTCCGTTTCCAGCTACTGAACACACAATGCTCCGTGTTGGCACAATACTTTAAACCCTAAATAACCAATGAGTTGCACTCACCCCATAACATCCAGCTAAACACAAAGACACCGGGGCTAACCATTAGCCAACCTTTGGGCATGCTGCTGATGCATCCACAGAGTTTTCAACAACTTATTTGTGTTGTAGAAACACAGAGAGTTGCACGTGAGAGACGCTTTGGCAATCAAGTGTGTGCTTAGAGGAAGCCGAAGCCAAATGGGATCATAACACAGACTGCCTCGACTGGTTCTCCCAGCTGGTTGGGAATTCAGCGAGCTGCCCATCAACCGATCTGTTCAAAAAAAAAAACTTTGATTGAATAGAACAGAATAAATAATAGAATACAATACAATAAAACAGAATAGCAATACAGAATAGAAGAGAATATAGAAGAGAATAGAGAATAGAATAGAAAATAGAAAATAGAAAATAGAAAATAGAAAATAGAAAATAGAAAATAGAAAATAGAAAATAGAAAATAGAAAATAGAAAATAGAAAATAGAAAATAGAAAATAGAAAATAGAAAATAGAAAATAGAAAATAGAAAATAGAAAATAGAAAATAGAAAATAGAAAATAGAAAATAGAAAATAGAAAATAGAATAGAATAATAGAGAATAGAATAGAGAATAGAATAGAATGGAATAAGACAGAATAGAATACAGAATATACAATAGACTATAGAATATAGAATACAGAATAGAACAGAACAGAATAGAATAGAATTCTTTATTGGCCAAGTGTGGTTGGACACACAAGGAATTAGTCTTGGTGCAAATGCTCTCAGTGTACATAAAAGAGATACATCAGTCAAGAGTCAAGAATCACAAGGTACAACACTTAATGATAGTCATAGGGTACAATACGCAATCAAATCATACTGGGAAACAATCCATACAAACCACAAGGATACAAGCGACTGTAGTCATACAGTCACACGTGGAAGGGGATGGGTGATAAGGCATGATGTGGAGATCAATAGTTATAGTAATGCAGATTTAGTAAATAGTTGGACAGTGTTGAGGGAATTGACAAGAATGGACCCATAATAAATTAAAAAACAATCTGGTGAAAATATGCAGGATTTTTAGCTTCGGACCAGCCTAAAAGGAGTCTCTGAATCCCCTTAAAATGAGATTAAAATTGATAAATGGCCTTTCCAGGTTTAGTTTTAGTTTATTGTCATTGCACCTCGTACAACAAAATTAAATACCATCTTCAGTGTCCATTATGACTATGGAAATAAAACACAGACAGACATGCATCCTCCGCATTCTATGCAATTGAATTGAAAATGCCTGATATTGCACGAATACGGCCTTATACAGTAGAATTCGATGGTGGCGGACATTCTACAACTGGTCCTCAGCTTACAACCACAACAGAGCCCAAAATCTCTATTGTTAAGGGAGACATTTGTTAAGTGAGTTTTGCCCCACCTTCCTTACCACAATTGTTAAATGAATCCCAGCAGTTAAGTTGGTAACACGGTCCTTAAGTGAATCTGGCTTCCCTTTGATATTGCTGGTCAGAAGGTCGCAAAAGGGGATCGCGTGGCCACAGGAAGCTGTGGCCATCATAACTACGAGTCACTTGCCAAATGCCTGACCTCTGATCACGTGACCAGGGGGATGCTGCAACAGTCGTAAGTGTGAAAAAATGGTCAAAAGTGAATTTTTTTAGTGCCGTCGTAACTTCGAATGGTCACTAAATGAACTGTTGTAAGTTGAGGACTTCCTGTATTCCAAAAACAGCTGGTGGGTTAACCAAAAACCGTAACAGAAACTTCATTGGGTTGGCTGCTATCAATATTAGAGCAACTCCTTGAGTTACAACGGTCTGTTTAGTGCTACTTACGACTTTTGTCACGTGATCAAAAATTCAGATGCTTGGCAACTGGCTCACAGTTACGACGGCCACAACATCCCGGGGGGGGGCGTCACGTCATTCCCTTTTTCCACCTTCTGACCAGCCAAGGTCCATGGGGGAGCCAGATTCCCTTAACCACCGTGTTGCTAACTGAACAACTGCAGATATTTACTTAACCACAGGGGCAAGCAGGGGTGGGATTCTACCGGTTCGGACCGGTTCTATAGAACCAGTTGTTACGATTCTGTGCAGAATTGGCAAACTGCGCCCCTGGCTGGCCTGTCCCCTCCCTGCCCAGAAGGAGGGAGAGAAAAAAACGGGAGGAAAGAAGGACACAAACTTTGGCTTCAGAGGACTCTTTGAAACAGCACAGCAATCTAGGGCTGGCCTGCAAAGGATCTCAGAAGTCATCTTCTAGTCCAGTTGACGGCGAACCTTTTTGTTCTGGTGTGCCAAAGGTGCATGCATGCCAACACCCACAATGCAATGCGCCGTGCTCCCGGTGCACATGTGCACATCTCCCAGCTGATTTTCAGCCCCGTTTGAGGCTGTTTTTGCCCTCCCAGAGGCTCGAGGCAAGCCTCTGTAGCCTTTGGAAGCTGAAAAATGGGCCCGTTTTGGCACTTCCGGTATTTCCGAAAAAGCCCGTTTTTCGGCCTCCCGAGGCTGCAGAGGCTTCCTTCAAGCCTCTGGGAGGGCAAAAATGGCCTCAAACAGGCCAAAAATTAGCTGGGAGCTGCACGGATGTGCAGGGCAGGTAAGTTTGGCTGAGGCTTGCATGCCATAGGTTTGCCATCTAGTCTAACCTACCTGCTCCAGCAGGAGATCCTTACGGAATCAGAGAACAGCAGGGTTAGAAGGGAGTGTGTGTGTGTATGCATGGCTGTCAAAACTCCAAATACAGGTCAAGTAGCTCTGGGGAGGTCAGTCATAAATTAGAACACTTGCTTAGCCATCGGCCATTAAGCGAGGACCACTTGTATTTGGTTTGCCAGTCACATGGCCACCAAGCCACACCCACAAATGAAGCCATGCTCACAGAACCGGTTGTTAAAACATTTGAATCCCATCCCTGGTGGCAAGAAAGGACGTAAAACAGGACAAAACTCACTTCAATGTCCTTGCTTAGCAGCGAAAAATTGGTTCTCCCTTCCAATCGTAAGTCAAGGACTATCCATGCATTGTAGTGAAGTACATCATTTTTTTAGCACTCCTTTCATTGGTGGCTTACCAAATTGACTTTTAGGCACAAATGCATAAAGGCGTTCAAAAGAGCCGTAATTCCGGCGACTATTCAAACCGAAACACCGTTTGCAGGAAAAGTTTCAGGCTAGTGGAGATGAATGGTCCCTTCGCCATTGCTGCCAGTTCCCCTGGGCCGGAGTCACCACGCCAGGGTCCAATCCCTTTTTAATTATTACCCAGGATAGTTTTCCATTGGTTTTAAGAGGTGAGTCAAATACTTAGGCCGGCCTGGGCTCATGGGATTAAAGAAGAATCAACAGATGACATTGTTCGGTTTATTCTGGAATTATCCAGTTTCCATTCTTGTGCTCCAAGGGCTCAACATATTTTGCTTTATCCTCAGGGCAAAGAGGGTTACATTCCCAAAACCCTCCAGTAACCCTGACATTTGCCTTAGAGATATGTTTATTTATTTGAATCCCACCTTTGTTATTTTTTAGAAATAACTCAAGGTGACAACCATCCAGTTTGCTCTAGTCGTTAAAGCACCAGGCTAGAATTCAGCAGATGGTGAGTTCTAGTACCATCCTAGCCATGAAAGCCAGCTGGGAGACTTTGAGCCAATCACCAGGTGATAGTGAGTTCTAGTACCATTTTAAACATGAAAGTCAGCTGGGTGATTTTGGGCCAATCACCAGGTGACGGGGAGTTCTAGTACCACCTTAGGCATGAAAGCCGGTTGGGTGACTTTGAGCCAATCACCAGGTGACGGTGAACTCTAGTACCATTTTAAACATGAAAGTCAGCTGGGTGATTTTGGCCAATCACCAGGTGATGGGGAGTTCTTGTCCCGCCTTAGGCATGAAACCTGGTTGGGTGACTTTGAGCCAATCACCAGGTGATAGTGAGTTCTAGTACCATTTTAAACATGAAAGTCAATTGGGTGATTTTGGGCCAATCATCAGGTGATGGGGAGTTCTAGTACCACCTTAGGCATGAAAGCCGGTTGGGTGACTTTGAGCCAATCACCAGGTGACGGTGAACTCTAGTACCATTTTAAACATGAAAGTCAGCTGGGTGATTTTGGGCCAATCACCAGGTGATGGGGAGTTCTTGTCCCGCCTTAGGCATGAAACCTGGTTGGGTGACTTTGAGCCAATCACCAGGTGATAGTGAGTTCTAGTGCCATTTTAAACATGAAAGTCAATTGGATGATTTTGGGCCAATCATCAGGTGATGGGGAGTTCTAGTACCACCTTAGGCATGAAAGCCGGTTGGGTGACTTTGAGCCAATCACCAGGTGACGGTGAACTCTAGTACCATTTTAAACATGAAAGTCAATTGGGTGATTTTGGCCCAATCATCAAGTGATGGGGAGTTCTTGTCCCGCCTTAGGCATGAAACCTGGTTGGGTGACTTTGAGCCAATCATCAGGTGAGTTCTAGTCCTGCCTTAGGCGTGAAAGCCAGCTGGGCAACTTTGGACCCTCTCTCTCAGCCCCCACCACCACCACCTCACAGGGTTGTTGTTGTGGGGCAAATAGGAGGAGGAAGGTATATTGGAAATGTTACACCAAACTTGAGTCCTTTGCAAAATGAATAAAAGCGGGATGCAGATCAATAAATCAATACATCAAAATAAAGAGTGACCACCCAGGCAAATAAAAGAATGGTAAATCAATGGGAGATATCAGCCTGAAGCAGATGCCCTGCTCTTTCCTTGGTCATGACTGCTGCATTGACGCCTGGAGAAATCGCCTCCTGGGCTTTTCAACCCCTTTGACCTCCAGGACCTGGGTCACCTAATCCTGCCCAGGAGGGTTGAAGCTCTTATCAGCAGAGGGGACAAGATCCTGGAACTCCTCTGCAAATAAAGGAACCAATCCTATTGGGCCTCTTCCCTGGAATATTGCAAAAGAAAAACCTAGAAACTTGAATTAAACCCCTTCTTTCCATTTGGGACCCAACTTTTTGCAAGAAACTTTATGTCCAGCGTGCTGTATATTTTTTGTGGGGGGCCTTGGTGCACTCTGAGCTGGATGGGCTTATTATGCAGACGTTTCGTAACCCATCTAGGTAACGTCATCAGTACTAGAAGGAAGTGGGATTGGTGGGGGGGGGGGGGGAGGAAGAGGATTGTGGGTTCCTTTTTGAGCTTGCTTGTTTCCTGGCAAATGTTTCATGATCCAGCTAGGTAACATCATCAGTGCTAGAAGGAATTGGTGTATGAGGAGGAGGAGGAGAGGACTGTGGGGTCCATGGTGCTCTCTGAGGTTGGCTGCTTTCTTGCAGACGTTTCATGACCCAACTAGGTAACGTCATCAGTGCTAGAAGGAAGTGGGATTGGTGGGGGGGGAGGAGGAAGAGGATTGTGGGTTCCTTTTTGAGCTTGTTTGTTTCCTGGCAAATGTTTCATGACCCAGCTAGGTAACATCATCAGTACTAGAAGGAAGTGGTGTATGAGGAGGAGGAGGAGGAGGAAGAGGAGAGGACTGTGGGGTCCATGGTGCTCTCTGAGGTTGGCTGCTTTCTTGCAGACGTTTCATGACCCAACTGGGTAACGTCATCAGTGCTAGAAGGAAGTGGTGTATGAGGAGGAGGAGGAGGAGGAAGAGGAGAGGACTGTGGGATCCATGGTGCTCTCTGAGGTTGGCTGCTTTCTTGCAGACGTTTCATGACCCAACTGGGTAACGTCATCAGTGCTAGAAGGAAGTGGTGGAGGAGGAGGAGGAGGAGGAGGAGAAGGAAGAGGAAGAGGAGGAAAAGGACTGTGGGGTCTTTGGTGCTCTCTGAGGTTGGCTGCTTTCTTGCAGACGTTTCATGACCCAACTAGGTAACGTCATCAGTGTTAGAGCAGAGTAAAAGAGAGGAGGAAGCATCGGGAGCTAACCAAGGACTTATGGGATGCTGACTTGGGAATTCTGGGAGTTGAAGTCCACAGGTGGGAAAGGGGCCTTAGTTCTCTACCTCCGCTCTTGGGTATCAACATCCGAGAACGCTTGGCGCTCTCTGAGCTTGGTGGTTTTCTTGGAGACATTTTGTGACCCAACCAAGTGACATCATCAGTGCTACAAGAGAGTGGGGTTTGCTCGCTCTTTATGTACAAGGGGCTTCCTTTTCACTACTGATGGGAATTCGGGTATCTTCTTAGTGTTGTTAACTGTTTGTCTGAATTGATAGTTCCTTCATTGGAGTGTTGTTGTTTTGTACAACTAAGTTGTGGGTCTAGCATTAAACTTGGCATTAATTTTTGGCTTATGTGCTTTCCCCCCCCCCCTCTCTCCAAAATAAGTGAACAGGCAAACCCAACACGGCACTTAAAGGAGACCATTTTGCACCTAAACTGGATTATTTCCATTGACGTCAAGTGCTGCTTGGCCAGATTAAATGGGCTGCAGATCAGAGGGGAAAGTTTGACTTTCCCGGTGTTTCCCAGTTGGACGGAGGGGGAATGATGCGTAA
Source organism: Hydrophis major (assembly GCA_033807585.1). Taxonomy (NCBI): domain Eukaryota; kingdom Metazoa; phylum Chordata; class Lepidosauria; order Squamata; family Elapidae; genus Hydrophis; species Hydrophis major. Next base: position 3,277,036 of record CM066333.1, read on the forward strand.
CCAAGGCACACTCCTTTCCCCAGAAGAAGAAAAAAGGCCAGGGAAATATGGAAACCATTTTCTGGGCGGAAAGGCTGGATTTAGAGGAAGAGAGATCCATATAGCTCAAGCAAGGAATCAGTTCAAGCCCCTTGGCTTTGGCCCGTGGGAACCAAACGTTAGAATTCAGCTGGTAATTGAAAATGAGGGTGAGTTTTTGCAGAAACATTGATCGAGGGCAGGGCTGGGGATACCTTCAAGAGGAACAGGAAGGGAGGGAAGACAAAGTGGAAAGGAAGGAAGGAAAAGGAGGAAGTGGAGAGAAAGGAAGGAAGGAAAAGGAGGGAGGGAGGAAGGAAGGAGAGGAAGGAAGGTAAAGGGGAAAGGAAGGAAGGATGGAGAAAGGAAACAAGGAGACAGGAAGAAAGGAAAAGGGAGGAAGGAGTGAGAAAGGGAGAAGGAAGGAAGGAAGCAATAGAGGGAGGGAGGGAAGGTAGGAAAAAGTTGGAAAAGAAGGAAGATAAAGGGAAAAGGAAGGAAGGATGGAGAAAGGAAAGGAGACAGGAAGGAGAGAGAAAGGGAGAAGGAAGGAAGGAATATAGGGAGGAAGGAAGGAAGGAGAAAGTAGAGAAGAAGGAAGAAAGGAAACAGAGGAGAGGGAAGAAGGAAGATAAAAGGAAGAGGAAAGAAGGAAGGAGAAAGGAAAGAAGGAGACAGGAAGGAAGGAAAAGGAGTGAGGGAAGGATGGATGGAAGGAGAAAAAGTGAAGAGGAAGGAAGTAAAGGGATGAAGGAGGGAGGGGCAGAGGAAGAAGAATGGAAAGAAGGAAGGAGATAGGAAGGAGGAGAGAGAAAGGGAGAAGGGAGGAAGGAAAAGAAGCTAGGGAAGGATGGATGGAAGGAGAAAAGGTAGAAGGAAGGTAAAGGAAAGAGGGAGGGAGGGAAGGAGGAGAATGGAAAGAAGGAGACAGGAAGAAAGGAAGGAGGGGGAGAGAAAGGGAGAAGGAAGGAAAAGGAGCAAGGGAAGGATGGAGGGAAGGGGGAAAAGTGGAAAGGAAGGAAGGAGGAAGGAGGGAGGTGGTTGCCACTTTGGGCGGAGGCTGACTTGGCCTCCGCCCGCCCCGGAGCGGCTCTGGTTGTCCACCTCGGCCTCCAGGTGGGTCCCCCAGGCTGCTCTTGACAGGCCGCGGCCCCTTTCAGCATCGTCTCTGGAGGCATCCAGAGAAGCCGCTTTTCCCGTTCTCTGCAGGGGCTGCAGGGTGAGGCCGGGCCGGGTCAGCTATCAAGGGAAACAGATTGAACCGCCCGTTAATCCTTTCCCTGTGATCCAGTTAAGCTGGGAACAGGGAAGGCCCCGATGATGAGGACACTGGGATGTTCCCGGTCCAGATGGCCTCGGAGGCACCACAACAACAGACGGGGGGGGGGGGGGGGGAGGCCCAGGCCTTTCCTTTCCTCCTGTCTCCTTCTTTCCTTTCTCCTTCCTTCCTTCTTTCTCTTTTTCTGTATCTCTTTCCTCCCTTTCCTTTCTTCCTGTCTCCTTCCTTCCCTCTTCTTTCTCTCACCCTCCCTCTCTTCCTCCCTCTTCTTCCCTTTCTCTATCTCTCCTTCCTCCCTTCCTTTCCTTTCTTCCTGTCTCCTTCTTTTTCTTCCTCCCTCACCCTTCCTTCCTCCCTTCTTCCTCGTCCCTTTCTTCTTTCATTTCCTTCCTTCATTTCTTCCTGTCTCCTTCTTTCCTTTCTCCTTCCTTCCTTCTTTCTCTTTTTCTGTCTCTTTCCTCCCTTATTTTCCTTTCTTCCTGTCTCCTTCCCTCTCTCTCTCCCGCTTCCTCCCTTTCCTTCTCTCCTTCCCTCCTGTCCCTTTTTCTCTCTGCCTCTCCTTCCCCCTTCTCTCTTTCCAAGGAGTCCAAATAATATGTTAATGATCGGTCAAAGTTACAAGGCACTGAAAAAAAAATGACACGATCGTTTTCCACGTTGTGGGACTCCCTGTGCTTGCAAAATGAGCTCTTTTGCATGAATCATTTGCTAGGTTGACTCTCTCCTAATCAATCTGTTTGTTTTCTTCATTCACTGATCCTGTTTTCAATGAATAAACAATGCTTAACCTGCTCCCTGTGTGTTGGTTGCTCACATTTCCGTGAATTGAGCATGGAAAAAGAAAGTTTACTTAAGAGTACAGCTTCTGTCTGTTAAACATTTGCAAAAATGTTTCGATAATGAAACTACGGATGTTTGAACTGTCAGTTATGGGTCTTACAAATCACCAGGGAATATAAATGTACCAATCAATATTGCACCATCCATATAAAAATAACTCAGTGCGGAAGCCTGATTCACTTAACAACGGCAGTGAATTACTTAACAACCATGGCAGAAGGCTCTAAAATCTGATGCAATTGATTCAACAACTGCCTTCCTTAGCCACATATATTGCGCTGCCATTTTAGCTGTAAACTGAAAGCTAACTTTACTAAGTCACAAATTATAACTTAAAAACCATTCTAGAAGCCAATCTAGGTCCATGGCTTTATATTGCCACAGGTAGTCCCTGACGTACAACAGCTCACTTACTGACCGTTCAAAGTTACAATGGCACTGAAAAAAGGGACTCGGGACCAGGGGTAGGATTTAAAAACCCAAGTACTGGTTTGCTGCCCGGGTGCTGGGTAGGCATGGCCTACTGGAAGTTCCTGGTGGGCTGTTTTTCACCTTCCCCAGAATCCAGAGACTTCCCTCAAGCCTCGGGGGGGGGGTGAAAATGGCCTCCCCCGGGCTCTGAAGGCCCTCCGGAAACCGGAAACAGGTGTCAAGCTCGAAATTGACTTAGGCGTAGCCATTTTATTTAACCTTATTATATATTCCTTTTCTTTCTTTTTCTTTGTTGGTTATGAGGGGGGAAGGATTTTGGGCTTGCCACATTCCTAAGGTGGAAGGAGTGGAAATAGAGAGAGTTGTTTAGGCTAGGCAGTTCTCCTTCCCGTGGGAACAAAAGCTGACCCTGCTGAGGCCTGGAGGTGGAGATTGAGGACACCAGGCAAATGTTAATTTACTTCTATTAGGGAGTGTGACTTTTGGGGGGCTGTTTCTAAGTTCCAATATTATGTGGTGTAATTTTGGGTTGTGTCAGATCTGGAATGATAACAGACTTTGCCAATTTGATGCTTTCCCATATAAAAGAAATTGTTTTGGAAGATGGACTTTGCTCTTTTCTTTTTAAATGGATTTCATCACTTGAAAACCTGACAACAGGCCCGTTTTTTCCCCCTCCCAGAGCCTCCGCCCGGACCCTGCACTTACCTGCATCCAAAATGGGCCCCGTGGAGAGTTCTGGGAGTTGAGATACAGGGCTAGCTGGTTGGTTCAACTACCAGTTTGGCAAACCAGATGCAAATTGAACAACCGGTTAGCCCGAACCGGCTGAATACTGTCGTGTCTGTCACGGAAAAGGAGACTCAGAGCCCATGACTCAGTTTCAGCTCTTTATTAGGTCCCGAGATTGGCTTGGGATTCAAAGGGAAAACAGCGGCCAATGACACCACTTTGAATCTCCCGTGATTAGTTTCCACCAATCGCGGGGGATTCGTTACAGGCCAATCAGTGCGGCTCGCTCAGCCAATGAGATCGCCGTGTGCTTTGGCCAATCACAGCGCGGTGCTTGCAAGTATGCTAATGACTGTACAGAACACCCCTCCCCTCTTGGTATGGTCCTACGTAACGTAGTCCCGTAAGTAGGCGGGGCTTCGTACTTGCCTACTTGACCTGCGCAGGTTAGTTGTTGCTTGGCTCTCGGCCGGTTCGGTCGGGTTCTGTGTTGCTCTCTGCCTTGTTGATGGAACCACCTGGAAGGCCTCGCCGGGCCTTTCGTCGCAGCTCCCTCCCGGTCTACTCGGGCTGGTTGAGCTGCGGTTGTTGCCACTCCCGCCTGGTCTTTCTGGGCTGGTCGAGCTGGCCTGGCTGCTTCTCCCTGGTGAGGCTTCGAGCTGGCTGCTTGCCGGTGAGTATAGCTGGTTTCTTTTTATTGGTTTTTGGTTCCCGGGGTATTCCCTCCCCTCTTGGTTTGTGTTATGGGGGCTGTCTGTGTCTGTTTGCGTGTCGGTTGTGTTTCCTGTGGTTGTTCTCGATCTTATTTGATCGATGTGGCATTTCCATGCTCGTCCATCGGTTGTTTGCAGCTGGTACGAGTGGGGACCTGTCAGCTGGGTTATCGTTGCCAGTACCCAAAGTGGATCCCCTAGATTGCGTCACCTGGGGAAAATGTTCGGTTTTTGCTTGAGGAGTTTGGGGTTTTTTTCTGGGTTGTATGTGGGGTGCAGTCTGTCGAGTGGGGACCTTAGTTTCTTCCCCATTAATAGTTCTGCCAAGCTTTTGTTGGTAGTTGTGTTCGGGGTTATGTGTTGTATAAAGAGCATTTTGTTTATTTTTTCTTGGATTTCCCGTGTTCAATTTTTTGGATGGTTTTTTTTTTGTGAATAGAACCATCCGTTCCGCCGACCTGTTCGCCGCTGGATGTACTGGTGCTGTCAGTGCGTGTCGTATGCCCCGTTCTGCTAGGAATTTTTCGAATTCCAGTGAGGTAAATTGGGGCCCGTTATCCGACATGATGACATCTGGGAGGCCGTGGGTTGCGAACAGTTTGCTGAGTTCCTTGGTCACGGCCTCCGTGGTGGTGGTTTTCATGTTGCTTACCTCCAACCAGTTGGAGTAAGCATCTACTGTGATAAGGAATATATGTCCTTTCGTGGGCCCAGCAAAATCTATGTGGATCCTGGACCATGGTCCCCTGGGGGTTTCCCATTCCAGGATTGGTGCTGCGGGAGGGCTCGGTCTGGTTTCTTGGCAACGTTTGCATGTTGCCACCCAAGTCTCGATTTGCTTATCCATCCCTGGCCACCAGGCGTAACTCCTGGCCAGGGCTTTTGTTCTAACTATGCCCGGGTGCCCCTCGTGTAACAACTCCAGTATCTTCCCTTGTAACTTTTCCGGAATAACAACCCTATCCCCCCAAAGTACACAACCTTTTTGTAATGAGAGTTCTGTTTGCCGGTTCCGGAATGTCCTGAATGATTCGTCGTCCTCCTTTTCCGGCCACCTCTTTTTTACCCAATGTAACACCAATGCCAGACGTTTGTCTTTATTAGTCTCGCGGGCAATGTCTGACGCGGTTATGGGTAGATCGGGCAGAGTCTCTATGCTGAGGGTGGTTGTCGTGGGTGCTGGGTTGGTGTCTAGGTCAGGTAACAGCATGTGGCTCAGGGCGTCTGCGTGGGTGATCGTCTTTCCCGGTCGGTGTGTGAGCCAGTAGCTGTAGGCGGCAAGGAATTCGGACCACCTTGTCATTCTAGGAGATAGAATGTTCGGGGTGGCCCTGTTCCCTGCCGGGATTCCCAGCAGCGGCTTGTGGTCGGTGATGATGGTGAACGTGCGGCCATAGAGGTACTCGTGGAACCTCTTCATTGCAGTGACGATAGCCAGGGCCTCTTTGTCCAGTTGACTGTAATTTCTCTCTGGTTTGGTGAGTGTCCTCGAAAAGAAAGCGATGGGTGCTTCTTTTCCATCGGGGAGTGTGTGGCTGAGGACGGTGCCGACGCCGAAAGGTGAGGCGTCGCATGTGATGGCAAGTGGTAGGGTCTCGTTGTATTGGATTAGGACGGCATACGAGGTGAGCAGGTCCTTGGTTTTGCTGAAGGCGGCTTCCTCACGTTTCCCTCAAGTCCATGTGGCCACCTTGTCCAAAAGCCTATGCAAAGGCTTCGCCGCAGTCGCCTTTTGGGGCAGGAACACATTATAAAAATTAAGCAGTCCTAGAAATGCCTGCAGTTCCATTTTATTCCGTGGTGTTGGGGCTTCTTTAATAGCTCTGATTTTTTCCGCTGTTGGGTGGATGCCGTGTCGGTCTAGGAGGTATCCTAGGAACTCGACCTGCTCTGTGTACAGCTGGCATTTCTCTTTTTTCACCTTTAGCCCGGCCTCTTTGAATTTGGTTAGTACCTCCCTTAGACGACCCTCTAGTTCTTGTTGGTTGGCTGCTGACACCAGTACGTCGTCGAAGTAGGATACCACCCCCTTAATTCCTTGCAAGAGTCTCCCCATGAGACTCTGGAAAATTCCCGGAGCCATGCTGACTCCAAACTGGAGTCTGTTACAGCGAAATGCTCCCCGGTGGGTGACTATGGTCTGCGCCTCGGCGGATTCTGCGTCGACCGGCAACTGTTGATAGGCTTGCGCCAGGCCGAGCTTCGCAAAGACCTTGCCTCCCCCCCAGTGAGTGAAGAAGGTGCTGCACTACTGGGACGGGATAGGCGCTTTGTTGTAAGGCGCAATTTAGGGTGGCCTTATAGTCCTCGCAGATTCTCACCGACCCATCGGGCTTGACTGGGGTGACTATGGGGGTCTTCCACCAGGTGTGATCGATTGGTTGTAGGACCCCTTGTTTGATGAGCTTGTCAATTTGCTCGTTGATTTTGGGCCGGAGTGCAAAAGGTACCCGCCATGGTTTTAGGTGTATTGGGGGAATGCTGGGGTCTAGGCTGAAGGAAATAGGGGGCCCTTGGTACTTGCCTAGGGTGCCATCGAACACTTCCTGGAAGTCCCGTGCCAGTTGCTCTTCCCAGTTGGCATCTGCGACGTGGTCAATGCCCGTAAGCTCGATCCCGAGTGGTGCGAACCACTGTAGTCCCAAAAGGCTGGGGCGGTCTCGATCCACGATCGTCAGGGGAAGCCTTGCTGTGCTGCCCTTGAAGATCACTTCGAAATGTCCGGTTCTGACTACCGGGATGCGGTTCCCCTGGTAGTCTCTGAGGATTAGTTTCTGGGTTTCCAACCTCCTCTTGTGGACTTCCGGTACCAACCGCCTGATTTCTCGCCAGGCAACCATGGAGAGGTAGGACTCGGAGTCCACCTCCATTTTGCATGGTTCGCCTTCGATGCCCACTTCCACGTATACCTTTCAGGCATCTGTGGTTGATGAGTGGCCGATGACGACCGTCTGGTGGGTATCTTCTTTCTGCCGTTTTTTGCTGCTTCGTTGGTTCCATCCGTCTCGGTTCCAGCGATTTTCGGCTTGGCGGTCTCTGGCCCTGGGAGGTGTGCTGTCTCGTCTCCGGTTGCTGTGATCTCGCCGACGGGGGCTGTAGGCTTTTCTCAGTCGGCAGACTCGGGCGATGTGACCTTTTTTATCGCAGTGTCGGCAAATCGCATCGAAAAACCAGCACTCTGATCGAGGGTGGTTGCCTCTGCACCCGGCACATGTGGTTCCCGACTTACGACTCCGCCGATCGCGCTGATCTCGTCCCGTCTGGAGCCGATGTATTTCTTCTTCCTCGTCCGTGGTGTCGGAGGCGGAGTGGAAGTCGCCATGATGGGTGGTGGTTTCCCGGTGGTTTGCTTCTGGGTAGACCTCAGTTGCCCGGCCCGTCTCGGTGGTCGCAGTGCGTTCCCCAGTGTCCGGTCTCCGCATTCGATTCGCTGATTTCCCGGTTGCCTCAGCTGCGGTGGCTTCACTGAGGGTGTTGGCGAGGGCGATGTCGCCTTTTGCCATCAGCTGGCTTTGTAGGACTGGGTCTCTGAGTCCAAGCACGACATGGTCCCGCAAAGCCTCGCCCATGTCCGAGAACCCGCACATGCCCCCTAGGCTCCGTAGATCAGCCACAAAGTCACTGATGCTCTCACCCGATCTCTGGTCCCGCCGGTAGAAATCGTGCCGCCTGATGAGGGTGGGCAAGGCAGCGACATAGTGGTTTTGGAGCAACGGCTCAAGGTCGGCCCAGTCCATCTCCTTCACGTCCCCGGGTTTTGCGAGAGCTTTTGCCATCTTGAATACTGCGGGCCCGTAGTGTGTTAGAAAGACAGCTCTTTTCTTCGGCCCGGTTGCATCCTTCAAGTTGCTACTTTCGAGGAACATTAGGAATCAGTCTGTGTACGATTCCCAGTCCTCGGTAGCTGGGTTAAAGGGTGCGGGCAGTGCGATGCTGGCCATCTTGTCGGTCTGACTTCCTCAGGACACGTGCTTGATGGGGTTAGTCTCGGGATCCCATCCTGGTCACCAGTGTCGTGTCCGTCGCGGGAAAGGAGACTCGGAGCCCGTGACTCAGTTTCAGCTCTTTATTAGGTCCCGAGATCGGCTCGGGATTCAAAGGGAAAAACAGCGGCTTTTATTCTCTGGCCGCGGCGGCCACGGCCAATGGCACCACTTTGAATCTCCCACGATTAGTTACGGGCCAATCAGTGCAGCTCGCTTGGCCAATGAGATCGCCGTGTGCTTTGCCAATCACAGCGCGGCGCTTGCAAGTATGCTAATGACTGTACAGAACAAATACCACCCCTACTTAGGACCATTTTTCACTTATGACCATTGCGGTATCCCCATGGTCACGTGATTGAAGTCACCTTGGCAATGGACTCACATTTATGACTGTTCACATGATCCCTTTTTGCGACCTTCTGACAAAGTATTAGTCAAGGGAGGGTGAGCCAGATTGATTTAACATTTATGTAACTAACTTAAACCATTGCAACGATTCACTTAACAACCATGGGAAGGAAGGTTGTAAAAAGGGACAAAGCTCACTTAGCGAATGTCTCACTGAGGAACAGAAATGTTGGGCTCAAATGTGGCCGTAAGTCGAGGACTGCCTGTGTCACTGATGGAGCTATTATAAAGTCATGAAACGTTGGGTGGTTCTAGATGTTGCTTTCAATTAAGATGGCTTGCTTGTGTTGGGGTTATATTGTGCGTTCTATTGTGGTTAGCAATATTGTGGTTTAGGGCAAGGTGTGCCACTTTCCCATTTTATCTTGCGGGAAACACTGCATTCTGACTACCATAAGTTTGTTATTTATAAATGATGAGGGGATGATTGGAAGCTGAAACATATGACGAACAGTTACAGGAACTGGGCTTGGCTAGTCTTGGGAAGAGAAGGACCAGGGGAGACAGGAGAGCATCTTCCAGTATTTCAGGGGCTGCCACAGGGAGGAGGAAGGGGGTCCAGCTATTTTCTAAAGCATCTGAAGGCCAGACAAGGAATAACGGATGGAAACTGAACAAGAAGAGATTCAATCTGGAAATAAGGAGAATTTTTCTGACAACTAGAACAATCCACTCATGGAACAGAAATTTCCTTCAGAAGTTGTGGGAGCTTCATCACTCGAGACTTTCAAGAAGAGATTAGACTGCCATTTGGTGTAGGGTCTCCTGCTTGGGCGGGAGGTTGGACTAGATGACCTACAAGGTCCCTTCCAACTCTGATTATCTGTTATCTGTTAAATGCAATATTTATGCCCGGTTAGAAAGTTGTGACATTGACCAACATATCTTATTAAGATGTTATTTCATGACAAGGAGCTTTAGTTTATTTTTAATGCCTTGGAAAGAACACACTTGGAATATTGCATCTACCTTTGGTCACTACGATATGAAAAAGATGTTGGGACTCTAGAAAGAGTACAGAGAAGAGCAACAGAGAGGATTAGGGGAGTGGAGGCTAAAATGTATGAAGAACGGTTGCAGGAACTGGGTATGTTGTGTCCGCGAAATGATGCCAGGAGTCGGTGACTTCAATGCAAGCTCTTTTATTGGTATGCTGGAACCGAACTGGCGAAAGGAAAAAAGCCCGCGGCTTTTATTCCTTTCGCCGCCGCCGCCGCGGCCAATGGCACCACTTTGAATCTCCCGCGGTCTGAACGGACCAATCGCGGGAGATTCTTAGCGAGCCAATCGGCGCGGCTCGCCTGACCAATCGGAGAGCCCCGCGCTTTGGCCAATCAAAGCGCGGGGATCTCAAGTATGTTAATGAAGGACAGAACACCCCTCCCCTCTTGGTTCAGTCCTTACGTTGCGTAGTCACGTAGGTAGGCGGGGCTCCGTCTGGTCCTACTTGACCTGCACAACTCAGTTGTAGGCTGGATCCCGGCCGGTTCGGTCGGGATCTCCTCTGCTCCTGCTGCTGTCGTGGGGACCGGCTGGTCGATCGGGCCAGTCCCTTCTCCGTAGCTCCCTCCTGGGCCTTCCGGGTTGGTTGAGCTACGGGTTTCGCCGCTCCCGCTCGGTCTTTCTGGGTCGGTCGAGCTGGCTTGGCTGCTCCTTCCTGGCGAGGGGTCGTGATGGCTGCGTTCCGGTGAGTACTGCTGGTTTATTTTTCTTTGGATTCGGTCCCCTGGGTATTCCCTCCCCCCTTGGCTTGCGTTGTGGGGGTTGGGTTCGCTTGTTTGTGCGTCGGCGGTTTGTTGGTTTGCAGTTCTCACCTAAGTTGGTCGATGTGGCGTTTCCACGCTCGTCCGTCTGCTGTTTGTAGCCGGTACGAGTGTGGGCCTGTTGCTTGGGTGATGACGGCTGGGATCCATAGAGGGTCTCCCGTCAGGTTCTTTGCATATACGGGGTTCCCGGGTGCAAAGGTTCGGTGTTTGGTGCTTGAGTCTGGGGGCCTCTCCGGGTTATACGTGGGGTGTAACCTGTCGAGTGGGGACCTTAACTTTCTGCCCATTAGTAGTTCGGCTGGGCTTTTATTGGTTGTGGTATTTGGGGTTATGTGTTGGGTGAAGAGTAGTCTGTTGATTTTCTCTTGGATCTCCCCGTGGTCTATTTTCCGGATGGTCTTTTTAGTGAATTGGACCATCCGTTCCGCCCTACCGTTCGCCGCCGGGTGCGCCAGTGCTGTCAGCGCGTGGCGGATGCCCCTCTCTGCTAGGAATTTTTCGAATTCCAGCGAAGTGAACTGGGGTCCGTTATCGGAGATGACGACGTCTGGGAGGCCGTGTGTTGCAAAGAGTTTGCAGAGTTCCTTGATCACGGCCTCCGTGGTTGTCGTCTTCATGTTGCTTACCTCCAGCCAGTTGGAGTAAGCGTCAACTGTTATGAGGAAGGTGTGTCCTTTTGTGGGCCCGGCGAAGTCTATATGGATTCTAGACCAAGGTCCCCTTGGGGTTTCCCACTCTAGGATGGGTGCTGTGGGTGGGCTGGGCCTCGTTTCCTGGCATCGTTGGCACCTAGTTACCCAGGCCTCTATTTGTTTGTCCATCCCTGGCCACCAAGCGTAACTTCTGGCCAGGGCTTTAGTCCTCACGATGCCAGGGTGCCCCTCGTGTAGCAGTTCCAAAACCTTCCCCTGTAGCTTTTCCGGAATGACCACCCTGTCCCCCCATAATATGCACCCTTTTAACAACGAGAGTTCCGTTTGGTGGTTTCGGAACGTTTTGACGGACTCGTCGTTGTCCCTTTCCGGCCACCCTTTCTCCACCCAATGCAACACCCGCGCCAGACGTTTGTCTTTATTAGTCTCTCGGGCAATGTCTGACGCGGTTATGGGCAGGTTGGGTAGAGTCTCTATGCTGAGGGTGGTCGTCGTGGGTGCTGGGTCGGTGTCGGGTTCCGGTAGCGGCGAGCGGCTTAAGGCGTCTGCATGGGAGATCGTCTTACCCGGTCTGTGTATGAGTTCGTAGTTGTAGGCTGCCAGGAACTCGGACCACCTTGTCATTCGGGGAGACAGAATGTTCGGCGTGGCCCAGTTTCCTGCAAAGATTCCCGCAGCGGCTTGTGATCCGTTATGATGGTGAAAGTCCGGCCGTAGAGGTATTCGTGGAATCGTTTTATGGCGGCAACTATAGCCAGAGCCTCTTTGTCCAGTTGGCTATAGTTCCACTCCGGTTTGGTGAGGGTCCTTGAAAAGAACGCGATGGGCGCTTCTTTTCTGTCGGGAAGGGTATGGCTGAGGACAGCGCCGACGCCGAAGGGTGATGCGTCGCATGTGACGGTCAGGGGTAGAGTCTCGTTGAATTGTATGAGGACGGCGTCGGAGGTGAGGAGGTCCTTCGTTCTTTGGAAGGCGGCTTGCTCCCGTTTCCCCCAAGTCCAGGTCGCCGCCTTGTCCAGGAGCCTATGCAAGGGCTCCGCCGCCGTCGCCTTTTGGGGTAGGAAGACATTGTAAAAGTTCAGTAACCCCAAGAATGCCTGTAGCTCAGTCTTTGATTTGGGGGTAGGGGCTTCTTTGATGGCCTTGATTTTTTTGCTTGTGGGGTGAATGCCGTGCCGGTCTAGGAGGTAGCCCAGGAATTCCACTCGTTCCGTGCAAAGCTGGCATTTTTCCCTCTTTACTTTTAGTCCCGTCTCTTTAAATTTAGTTAGGACCTCCCTTAGTCGACCTTCTAGTTCGGCTTGGTTGGCTGCCGACACTAGGACATCGTCGAAATAAGGTACCACCCCCTTGATACCTTGCAATAGTCTCTCCATTAGGCTTTGGAATATGCCCGGTGCCACGCTGACTCCGAATTGGAGTCGGTTGCATTTGAATGCTCCCCGGTGGGTGACAATGGTCTGCGCTTCTGCCGTTTGCTCGTCGACCGGCAACTGTTGGTATGCCTGGGCGAGGTCAAGCTTGGCGAAAACCTTGCCCCCTCCCAGTGAGTGCAGTAGGTGTTGTACTACTGGGACGGGGTAGGCGCTTTGTTGCAGCACGCCATTTAGGGTGGCCTTATAGTCCCCACAGATCCTCACCGACCCATCGGGCTTGATCGGGGTGACTATGGGGGTCTCCCACCGGGCGTGGTCTATGGGCTGCAGGACCCCTTGTTTGACGAGCTTGTCAATTTGCTCGTCTATCTTGGGTTTAAGTGCGAATGGCACCTGCCTTGGTTTCAGGCGTTTTGGGGGGAAGTTTGGGTCTAGGCTGAATGATATAAAGGGCCCTCGGTACTTGCCTAGGTTTCCGTCGAAGACCTCTTGGAACTCCCGGGCTAGTTGCTGCTCCCAGCCGTCGTCGGTGACGTGGTCGACTCCCGTGAGGGCGATGTCGAGCGGGGCGAACCATTGCAGTCCCAGTAGGCTTGGGCGGTCGCGGTCGACAATCGTTAGGGGGAGTCGTTCGGTGCGCCCCTTATAAGTGATGTTAAAGCTTTTGGTGCCGACTACCGGGATGCGGTTTCCCTGGTAGTCCTTTACAATGAGTCTCTGGCTGTCTACGTTCCTCCTTTGGAGGGTCGGCACCAACCGCTTTATCTCGTGCCATGCAATCATGGAGAGGTAGGACCCGGAGTCCACCTCCATTTTGCATGGCTGGCCCTCGATGCATACCTCGACGTGGACCTTCTGGGCGTCGTTGGTGATGGCGTGGCCGATGGTGACCGTCTGGTGGGTCTCCTCTCTCTGCCGGTTGTCGCCGCCTCGCGAGGATCGTCCGTTCCGGTCCCATCAGCTGTCCGAGGGGCGATCTCTGGTCCGGGGTGGTGTGCTTTCCCTCCTCCGGTCGCTCTGGTCCCATCGTGCCGGACTGCGGTTTTTCTTCAGGCGGCAGACACGGGCGATGTATCCCTTTTTATCGCAATGCCGGCAGATTGATTCGAAAAACCGGCATTCCGACCTGGGGTGGTCGCCGCCGCAGCCGGCACAGTTGGTCCTCGACTTACGACCTCGCCGGTTCCGTGGGTCGCGCCCTGTCTGGAGTCGATGGATGTCCTCCTCGTCATCGGACGTGCCGGATGCCGAGTGGAAGTCGCCCTGGTGGGTGGTCGTCTCGGTTTTGGGCTCGGTCGACCTCGCCGGGTTGTTGTTTCTGCTGCGGTCCCCCGTGTTCGGTCTGCGCATGCTGTCGGCGGAAGTTCGGGTTGCTTCAGCGGCTGCGGCTGCGGTGAGGGTGTCTGCTAGGCTGATGTCGCCCTTAGCCATCAGCCGGCTCTGGAGGGCGGGGTTCCACAAACCGAGCACGATTCGGTCTCTCAGAGCGTTGTTTAGGTTATCGAATTCGCAGAGCCCCCCTAAACGCCGCAGCTCGGCGACGAAGTCGCTGAAGCTCTCACCCGACCTCTGGTCCCGCCGGTAAAACTCGTTTCGCCGGATCAGGATGGGTACCTCTGGAGCATAGTGCCGCCGCAGTATGGGTTCGAGGACGTCCCAGTCCATCGCGGTGGCATCGGCGGGTTTGGCCAGCGCTTTGGCCATCTGGAAGACCTCGGTTCCGCAGTGGGTCAAGAAGACGGCGCGTTTCATTGGGCTGGAGGCGTCCTTCATGCCGGTTCACTCGAGGTACATGCGGAATCGGTTGGAGAACGATTCCCAGTCCTCGGTGGCGGGGTTGAAGGGGGCGGGCGGTGCGATTTTCGCCATCTCGGAGGTTCGTCTGGCTTCCGTCGAACACGTGGTTCGGTTCAGGGTCTGGATCCCATCCTCGTCACCAGTGTCGTGTCCGCGAAATGATGCCAGGAGTTGGTGACTTCAATGCAAGCTCTTTTATTGGTATGCTGGAACCGAACTGGCGAAAGGAAAAAAGCCCACGGCTTTTATTCCTTTCGCCGCCGCGGCTGCGGCCAATGGCACCGCTTTGAATCTCCCACGGTCTGAACGGACCAATCGCGGGAGATTCTTAGCGAGCCAATCGGCGCGGCTCGCCTGACCAATCGGAGAGCCCCGTGCTTTGGCCAATCAAAGCGCGGGGATCTCGAGTATGTTAATGAAGGACAGAACAGGGTAGGTCTAGTTTAATGAAAAGGACTAGGGGAGACATGACAGTTGTATTCCAAAGTATGAGGGGCTGTCATAGAGTGAGGATCAAGCTATTCTCCAAAGCACCAGAAGGCAGGACAAGAATTCATGGGTGGAAACTCATCAAGGAGAGAAGCAACCTGGAATTAAGGAGGAATTTCCTAAGGGTGCGAACAATCAATCAGTGGAACTACTTACCACCAGAAGTTGTATGTGCTCCATTACTGGAGGTTTTCAAGAAGAGATTGAACAGCCTTTTATCCAGAATGGTATAAGGTCCATAGGGTTGGACTAGAAGACCTCCAAGGTCCCTTCCAACTCTGTTATTCTTTTAGTCCAGAGGTCTCCAAACTTGGCAACTTTAAGACTTGTGGACTTTCACAAGTCTTAAAGTTGCCAAGTTTGGGGACCCCTGTTTTAGTCCCTTGCATTACATCCCTGTAAGAGGTGGGGGGGGGGGGAATTACAGCTTGATAATATTAAAAGAGTTACCATTTTAAACAGGAAGCTACTGAAAAGAGGCAGCGAGTGGCTTCTGTTCTGAAACAGCCAGTTGGGTTTAGGGTTCATTGTAGGTGAAGGCTGAAGTCCCAAAGTTCATCTGAAACAAAGATGCGAGGGGACAGAAAGATTGGAATGTGACTGGCACTGAAAATCTCCTACACAGACACAGACACAGACACACACACCAGACAGTTCTCCAAAACACAAAAAAGTGGGGACATGCTCTGTTATCATGCAGCACAACTTGTTCCTGAGAAAATAGACAGGCAAAGTGAGATGTAGGTCTCCTTGGGGAACATGCAGATTGCTAGAGTTGTTGTTTTTTCCTTCCCTCCTCCCTTTTGCTCAGTTTTTGTAGCTCCATTTAAAAAGAGGGTCTGGATTGGTCTGAGCAGAGGCGGGTGGGGGAAATTGTTGAAGCTACAATATAAAGCTTGTAGGCGAGAAATAGCTTGTACTTCAAATTTAGTAGATGGGTTGCTGAATTTTAGATTAATCAGTCTCTCTCTCTCTCTCTCATCATGTTCATCTCTCTATATCATGTCTATCTATCTCATGTATCTCTCATCCATCTGTTTGTCTATGTATCTATATCTCATGTTTATCTCTATCATATCTATCTATCTATCTATCTATCTATCTATCTATCTATCTATCTATCTATCTATCTATCATCTATCATCCATCTGTTTGTCTGTCTGTCTGTCTGTCTGTCTGTATCTATCTATCTATCCATCTATCTATCTATCTATCGTGTATGTATCTCATCCATCTGTTTGTCTATCTATATCTATCTATCTATCTACCTACCTACCTATCGTGTATCTATCTCATCCATTTGTTTGTCTATATCGCATCATGTTTATCTCTATCATGTCTGTCTGTCTGTCTGTCTGTCTGTCTATCTATCTATCTATCTATCTATCTATCTATCTATCTATCTAGTATCTATCTCATCCATCTGTTTGTCTATCTATCTATATCTCATGTTTATCTCTATCATATCTATCTATCTATCTATCTATCTATCTATCTATCGATCGATCTATCAAGTATCTCTCATCCATCTGTTTGTCTGTCTGTCTCTATCTATCTATCTATCTATCTATCTATCTATCTATCTATCGTGTATGTATCTCATCCATCTGTTTGTCTATATCTATCTATCTATCTATCTATCTATCTATCTATCTATCTATCTATCTATCTACCTACCTACCTACCTATCGTGTATCTATCTCATCCATTTGTTTGTCTATATCTCATCATGTTTATCTCTATCATGTCTGTCTGTCTATCTATCTATCTATCTATCTATCTATCTATCTATCTATCTATCTATCTATCTATCATGTATGTATCTCATCCATCTGTTTGTCTATCTATCTATATATCTCATCATGTTTATCTCTATCAAGTTGTCATGCCCCTGGTGAAGACTGACTCCGAGGGAGAGGAGGAACAGCCAGTAGGGAGTGGGAGTGGGGCTCCAGAGGTGGTGGAGGAGGCTGAGGAAGGGCAGAGGCCAGTTGAGCAATCAGAGGAGGATCCAGGCCCATCCCCTATCTATCCTAGGGCACGCAGGGAGGAGAGGATCAGGGAAAAGTGAGGTCTACTCAGGAGGAGATTACCATGATCCTCCTCGTGGCTTGCAGGTGGGAGCTATGTATATAAGTTTGCAACTGCGCAGTTAGAATTGCTGGAGTCAAAGTTTAATGTTTTCTTTGAAGGAAGTTTATCTTTGCTGGCGTTCTTCCCATGGATTCTCCTCCCTTATCTTCCTGGAATGTATGATTAATTCTCTTGGCTTGCTTCAGAACTCTCATCAATGCAGTTTGTTTTGGTTTTCTTTTTGGCTTGTTATTTACTTTTGTGACTTTAAACTGTGCCTAATAAAACAGGGAAGTTAAGTTGAAGGCATTACCGGACTTTAATGTATGTTTTGGGTTTTGGGTTATTTTGAGAGACTCTGGGTCATCGCACATATCTATCTATCTATCTCATGTTTATCTCTATCATGTGTCTATGTAATCCATTTGTTTCTCTAACTCATCCATGTGTCTGTCTGTCTGTCTGTCTGTCTATCCATCTATCTATCTATCTATCTATCTATCTATCTATCTATCTATCTATCTGTCTATCTTTCTATCTATCTGTCTATCTATCTATCTATCTATCTATCTATCTATCTATCTATCTATCTATCTATCTATCTATCTATCTATCTATCACATCCATCTGTTTATTTCTCTATCTCATCTGTTTTCATCTATCTCATCCATCTGTTTATCTATCTCATCATGTTTATCTATCATGTATCTATCATTTATCTATCTCATCCATGTTAATCTCTCTCTCTCTCATCTTCCGCCTTTATGATTTTTATAACTAATGCAATGTGGCAAACATATATAACGCTCCTGCTTATTTTCTCCACAACAACCCTCTGAGGTAGATTGGGCAGAGAGGGAAGGACCGGCCCAAGGCCACCCAGCCAGCTTTCATATCTAAAACACCACTAGAACTCACTGCCTCCTGGTCATTGGCCCAAAATCATTCTGCTGGCTTTCCTGCCTAAGGCAGAACTAGAACTCACCACCTCCTGGTTTCTAGGGCCAGCATGATGATAATTAAAGGGTTGCTTAATTACAGAGGCAAGTTTTTAAATCTGGGCTCAGTGAGTTTTATGGAAGTAATGTGGTTTTGCTTTCCTTTACTGAATTGCAAACCTCCTCGAGTGCAGGCACCGCACACCCATCTCTGCAGGGAGAAACACCTGCATTTTAAAAAGGTTTATTATTGCCTCTCCAACAGAAGCCTAGGCGGGTTCCCCAACCTGACGCCCTCCTGCTCTGTTGGGAGGGCACCGGGTTCAGGGTAAGCCGGCCCGCGGCGCATTTACTCCTTCAAATAAAACGCGTTCCCAAAATGCGTGGGGGGGGGGGGAATCCGACTTTTGGGGTGAATTTGGGTGGCCGAAGTTTAAACTAAAACTAAGAAACAACCCCTAATTTTGATTCCCTCAGAGCAAAGCAGAAAGTGGCGCCTGCGCGGTGAAGAGGACGAAGCCTCCGGCTTGCCCGTCTCCGGCCGGAGTCGAAGGCGGGTCAGAACAAGGGCGGGGGCGGAGCGGTCTACATCCGGGCCCTTTTCCCCTCCTCTCCCCCCCCTCCACTGTCCGTCTGGAGTCGGCGGCGTCCGAGCGCCGATCGCTGTAAAGCGGTATTAGCACGTTCGCAGCGCCTCAGTGCTCTTCCGCCGGCGCAGGAGGCTGGAGCATCTTCTGCAAGGTAAGGAGTCCCTCCGGCGGCTCCCCGGTTTTCCTTTGGGAGGGGAGGAGGAGGGGGGGCAGGACAGCCCCTTTACGCCCAGCCCCGCTTGCTTCATTGCAGGGGGGACCCTTCTGTACACGGGTGCAAAACTGCAAAGGCTGCCTCGATTCATTGCCCAGCCCTTCTTCGACTTGCGGGGAAAACGGGGTGAGTGGCGGATTGGGGCGGTGGGAGTGGAGGGGGGGGGAGGTCGAGACTCGGAATTGCGGTGGCTTCCAGCCTTTCCGGTTAAGCGTGGACTGCAATGCCCATCATCCGCGGGCGGGGTGCCGTTGTTTCCCCCCTCCCCTCTTTTTTTTTTCCTTTCCTCTGGATTGCATGGCTGAAGAAGAGGGTCAGATGGGGAGGGGAGGGAAGGGGGCTTCTTGCAGGGGGAGGTGGGAGTTGTAGTCCCGTCGGACTGCTGGGGAGGGGGCCAAGCTGAAGGTAGTTTTGACGGGGGCTGGTGAAAAGAAGGTGGAAAGAAATTACTGCTCCTTCATGCTCCCCCCCTCCTCCTCTTTTACCCTAGAGGAGGGAGACCTGCCTTTTGGGTAGGGGGGAGGGGGAGGTCTCCTAGAAATTTGGGGGCTGGTCTTGGCAACTCTATAGGGCGTTTTGGCAATTGCCAGAAAAGAAAGGTGCCAATCTGGCTTCCCTTCCAGCTTGGCATGGGAGGAGGGGAAGATCTAGGAGAAGGTCCCTTTAGCTGGCAAGGGGGGGGGCAGGATTTGCTTCCAGGAGTTTATAAACTGGATTTTTCCCTGTGCGCCCCCCCCATCGAGGCTGAGCCCCCCCTCCCCTTGCAAGAAGTGGGGAGACGAAGCTGTACATGAATCCCCCCCAAACAGTCTTGACTTTGCTTCTTGGGAGAAATCTTTCCAAGAACTGGGAGAGGTAATGGTGTCTCGGGATCTTCTCTTGGAATTGGGGGCAGCCCCCACCCCCGATTTGGAGGTGGGGGGAGGGAAAAAACCTTCCTTTCTCTTGAATTGCATGATCTGGTGCCACCGTAGCCGCATTGGCACCTGCTCTCGGGTGTCCAAAGCCTGGGCTTGCGTCTGGGAATCCGGCTAGGAAAACCTTGTGTGTGTTTGTGTGTCCTTCATTCCAGAGCAGTGGGGGGGGGGTTTGTCTGTCTGTCTGGGGTGAAGTGGGGGGTGGGGGGGTTTAATCCCTGAAGCTTGAAAAGGTGTGGAGAGCTTCATTGAAAAGGTGTCAGCTGCCTTTTATTTGAATGGCTCTCTACTGTTTTTGTCAGCTGGGACCTTTTGTAAGGGCTGGGCTGTCTTCCCCCTTCCTTGCCTGGGGGTGGGGGAGTGGGAGGGAGGGAGGATGAGGGCAACTCCCCATGGTACTGTCCTAATTTCTAATTCAGTCCTTGCTATTTGATTTGGCCAGTGTCCGAGCGTGCCGTCCGTTCAGCTCCACTTTATATTGATCTGGCTTCTAGAGTGAGAAAGCAACTCAGAGACAATTTATTTTTCCCCCTCCCCACTTGAATCCCAATCCCTGCTCTCTTTCTCTCCCATCTGGGCTTCGAAAGGGCTTGAAGGAGACCACCCAGCTTCTCCTCTTTCAAAACCTGCGGGAGGAGGGGAAAAGAAAAAAAAAAAAAACTTTTGCCACGCAAAGATTTTTTCCTGGCGTTGAGCGAAAAGGGAGTCAAGCGTGAAGGCTCCCTTGTGTGTCTGGACACTGAGGAGGAGGAGGCCAGGCATTGGTGTGGCAGGAAAGCATCTGTTTCTCTTGCAGAGAGGAAAGGAAAGGGAGGGAGGGAGCAGAGGAGGAAAGAAAGAGAAAGAACAAAAAATGAAAGGGGAAGGGAGGGAGGGAGGGAAAAAAGAGAGAAGGAATGAAGGAATGAAGGAATGAAGGAAAAAGAAAGGAAAAGAGAAAAAAGAAAAGGAAGAAAGAGAAAAAGGAAAGGAGAAAAAGAAAAAAGGAAGGAAAGAAGGAAAGAAAAAAGAAGGGAAGGGAGGGAGGGGGAAAGGAAGGAAGGAAAAAGGAAAGGAAAAGAAAAAGAGAAGGAAGAAAAAGAAGGAAGAAGAAAGAAGGAAAAATGAAAGAGGGAGGGAGGGAGCAGAGGAGGAAAGAAAGAAAGAACGAGAAGGAAAAAGAAAGAAAGAACGAAAAAGGACAGGAGGGAGGGAGGGAAAAAAGAAAGAGAAGGAAGGAAGGAAAAAGAAAGGAAAAGAGAAAAAAGAAAAGGGAGAAAGAGAAAAAGGAAAGGAGAAAAAGAAAAAAGGAAGGAAAGAAAAAAGAGGAAGGGAAGGAAGGGAGGGGAAAAGAAGGAAGGAAGGAAAAAGGAAAGGAAAAGGAAAAGAGAAGGAAGAAAAAGAAGGAAAAATGAAAGGGAAAGGAAAGGGAGGGAAGGAGCAGAGGAGAAAAGAAAGAGAAAGAACGAGAAGGAAAAAGAAAGAACGAAAAATGAAAGGGGGAGGGAGGGAAAAAAGAAGGAAGGAAGGAAAAAGAAAGGAAGAGAAAAAAGAAAAGGAAGAAAGAGAAAAAGGAAAGGAGAAAAAGAAGGAAGGAAGGAAGGAAAGAAAAAAAGGAAGGGAAGGAAGGGAGGGGAAAAGAAGGAAGGAAGGAAAAAGGAAAGGAAAGGAAAAGAAAAAGAGAAGGAAGAAAAAGAAGAAAGAAGATAGAAAGAGAAGGAAAAATGAAAGGGAAAGGAAAGGGAGGGAGGGAGCAGAGGAGGAAAGAAAGAACGAGAAGGAAAAAGAAAGAAAGAAAACAAAAAATGAAAAGGGGAGGGAGGGAGGGGAAAAAGGAAGGAAAAGAGAAAAAAGAAAAGGAACGAGAAAAAGGAAAGGAGAAAAAGAAAAAAGGAAGGAAAGAAAGAAAAAAGGGAGGGGAAAAGAAGGAAGGAAGGAAAAAGGAAAGGAGAGGAAAAAGAAAAGAAGAAAAAGAAAGAAAGAAAGAAAGAAAGAAAGAAAGAAAGAAAAGAGAAAGAAGGAAAGGAGAAAAAGAAAAAAGGAAGGAAAGAAAGAAAGAAAAAAGAGGAAGGGAAGGAAGGAAGGGAGGGGAAAAGAAGGAAGGAAGGAAAAAGGAAAGGAAAAGAAAAAGAGGAAGAAAAAGAAGGAAGAAGAAAGAAAGAGAAGGTAAAATGAAAGGGAAAGGAAAGGGAGGGAAGGAGCAGAGGAGGAAAGAAAGAACGAGAAGGAAAAAGAAAGAACAAAAAATGAAAAGGGAAGGGAGGGAGGGAGGGGAAAAAAGGAAGGAAGGAAAAAGAAAGGAAAAGAAAAAAAAGGAAGAACGAGAAAAAGGAAAGGAGAAAAAGAAAAAATGAAAGGGAAAGGGAGGGAGGGAGCAGAGGAGGAAAGAAAGAGAAAGAACGAGAAGGAAAAAGAAAGAATGAAAAATGAAAGGGGAAGGGAAGGGAGGGAGGGAGGGAAAAAAAGAGTAGGTAGGAAGGAAAAAGGAAAAGAAAAAAAGGAAGAAAGAAAAAGAAAGAAGGAAGGAAAGAAAGAAAGAAAAAAGGGAGGGGAAAAGAAGGAAGGAAGGAAAAAGGAAAGGAGAGGAAAAGGAAGAAAGAAAGAAAGAAAGAAAGAAAGAAAGAAAGAAAGAAAGAAAGAAAGAAAGCAAAGAGAAAGAAGGAAGGGAGAAAAAGAGAAAAAAGGAAGGAAAAAGAAAGAACAAACGAAAGAAAAAAGAAAGAATGAATCCATAGGCCAGGCGGAGAGAGGGAATTTTGAAATTGCAGCTGGAGGAGAGCAGAACAACTGGTAGTGGGGTCCACTCGCTCCTTGAGTTGGCTCCCTGCTCTTCCTTGTGCAACTATCGAGGGCCCTCTAGCACTTTGTGTGTGTGTGTGGCGGTGTGTGGATGGGTAAAAGGAACCCTTGGCAAGATTTGGCAATGGTGTGATGCCCTTTCCTGCCTTTCGTCTCTTTTCCTCTCCGAAATCGTGCACAAACTGTGCTTAGCAACCCGCAAGAACATCTCGGGAGGTTGCCTCGCCTCGTGAAAGATCCCTGCTCAATGCAGAAGGGAGCTTTAGGATCTGAGATTTGTTTATTTATTTTTAAATAAAAAATTGGGGACTTCTGGAGCTGCATTGCCAGACAGCCCTGCTTAACTGTGTCCAGGTCTTCCGTTTGCTTTGCTGTAGCTTTCTCCTTCGTAAGGCTGTTCTCCAAACAGAAGGCTTTGAACAGCTCTGTCCTGGTAAATTTATTTGATCTTTTCCAAGATTTTGCATATCATGATTTACTTACTTATTTATGCCAAAGCAAGTTTGTTTATCTTTTCCAAGATGATCCTTTGGTGTATATCATTTATTTATTGGTGGCATAATTATGCCAGAATAGTACATTCCTGAAAGAGTTATCATCTCTTCTCTTCTCTTCCTTTCTTTTCCCTTTCCATCTTCCCTTCTCTTTTCTTCCTTTTCTCTTCTCTTCTCTTTCCTTCCCCCTCTCTTTTCTCTTCCCTTTTCTTCCCTTCCTCTTTTCTTCCTGTTGTCATCCCTGTAGGGAATTTACCGCACACCCCTTTCTCCTGCCTCATTTATAGGATGTTTTCTGCACACCTTGAGAACTTGATGTTTTGTTGAAATTAAACATTAATAAGCAGTATACTGAGTCGACGTGTAGCTCTTTTAACAGGGCTGGGTGAGTTAATTTTCAAACTTCTTCCCCACCTCTGGACTGCTCCGTAAACTTACTTTTCTTCAAAAGAAACACTCATCCAAAGGGAGTATTGAAAAAGTAAATGTCTGAGAAACCAGCTATTCAGAGTAGTGGTGTTGTATCCTAACAATAGGAAATCTATATATATAAAAGAGAAAGACCACTCATGTATCATCACAAAATCTCCAGAACCATAAAGCCTACAAACTTGAAATTTGGCACATCTGTTCCTCTTGGCGTCTAGGTGCTCACTCAGAAAGGATTTTTTGAAATGACCATCAGAGCTATTAGTATTTCCTATATTATCATCATCATCATCCTCTGATGCTAAGGAATTCTACTCCCCCTCCCCACCTGAAAAGAAATCTCTTCCAAATGCAAAACACAAGCAGAGGAGAGGAGGTTCAGTTTCACAGCACCAAGCTGCTTTAGTACAGAACAGTTGAGCTAGGCCACGCCCAGGCTCCTTGCTGTCTCCTCCTTGCTCACACAGCAAATACTCTTTCAGCAGAATTTCCCCCCCCTTATTTTCCTCCCCCAAAACTAAGCCCCACACATAGTTTCATAGCGAAGCACAGGTATTGAGCTAGTCCTTCATATAGCTAAACAGGTAGTCCTCGAAGTACAGTAGTTCATTTAGTGACCGTTCGAAGTTACAGTGGCACCAAAACAGGTGATTTACAATCGTTTTTTCAAAGTTACAATCTTTGCCGCCTGTCCATAGTCATGTGATCAAAATTCAGATGCTTGGCCACCAGTTCATACTTACGACCGTTGCTGTGGTCCCATGATCCCCTTTTGCGACCTCCTGACCAGCAAAGTCAATGGGGAAGCCAGATTCCACTTAACAACCGGGTTATTAACGTAACTGCAGTGATTTACTTAACAGTGGTGGCAAGAAAGGTCATAAAATGGGAATTCACTTAACCGCTGTCTTGCTTAAGCCACAAACTTCTGGCTCGCTTGTGGGTCGTAAGTCAAGGACTACCCATAGAATTTCCTAAGCGATAAGGATCTGGCTTCTGTCCCTCTTGAGATGCATCAGACCAGGGGTCTCAACCTTGGCCACTTTAAGACTTGTGGACTTCAGCTCCCAGAAATGACAGGAAGCGAGCTTCCCATAAAGTGAGCTTCCTATAATTTTCTCCACTGTCCTCACCACTCTCTGTAGGGACTTTCTATCTGAGATGCAGCTGCCACCAAACCAAACAGGGATGCCGTTTGTTACAATGCTCTCAACGGTGCTCTGTAAAACGTGGCCAGGACAGAAACGCAGGAAACGCAGGCGCCGTATTAGTTGCTGTAGTGTGACAGAATCCCTTCAGCCCTAATTCTTAGATCGGGGTGGGAAACTGAGGCCCCTTTATGATCTCTGGACTTCAACTCCCAGGATTCCTGAGCCAGCATGGGGAACTATGGCCCAGGGATTCTGGGAGTTGAAGTCCACAAGTCTTAAAGCGGCCCAGGTCGGAGACCCCTGTGTCAGACAAGCTGCTTTTATTCCCAGTTAGGTGGAACCAGAGATTCATCAGAGTCGATTGCAGGGATGGGAAATCTTTTTATGGCTGGACAAATGATTCCATTTCATGGCAAGGAAGAACTGTATGGATGGCATGACCGCTGCCAGAATATTCTGTCTCGGCAGCAGGGATCAATTTGGGGGGATGTTTTTTGTTCAAAAGAAGACAAAAGAATGAAGCTTATCCTGGTGCTTACACCGCCATTTTCATTATGTTCTCTCTAAAACCTGGGGAAAACCTTCCTGCTGATTTTTAGTCAGCGAAACACTCATGCCGGGCCTAGCCGCCTTTTGTCCTGGCCTTCTAAGGCCTCCTCTGCAGAGGATTACCCAGATATTTTAGGTTTCCGGTCTCAGGATTTCCTCCGAGGGGGTTGCGAAACATGGGACTTGTAGTACAGGGTGGGGTCCTCGACTTAATGACCCGCAATGGAGTCAAATGTTTCCGTGGCCCAGCCATTGGTTCGGGGAGCTCGGCCTCACGTTACGACGTATCCTCGCCACAGTTAAGTGAATAGCCGCGGATGTTCCGTTAGCGACACGGCAGTGAAGGCTAATCTGCCTGCTGGAAGGCTGCAGAAGGGGATCGCATGACATTGTTACCGTCATAACTGCAAGTCGGTGGCCAAAAGCCTGAATTTTCTTTTTTTTATAAAATAATTTTTATTGAACAATTTTTCTTATATACAATATCATTTCCATTCATTACAATGCTTTTGTGACAATATACATACTTTTACATAAATCTTAACTATACACTTATCTATGTTTGCTTAATCTATCTCTGTCCACTATATCGTTTACTTTATCTTATTATCTTCTTCTCTAATTCGACTATGTTATTTAGCCAATCATACAGTACATTCCACATCAGATAGTCAGTTTCCTCTCTTTCCTTTATCTCCATGGTCAACTTATTCCATCTTGGCGCACACTAGTATTTTTCTTATCACATCTTCCTCTCATGGCACGTTATCATTTTTCCAATTCTCCGCATAAGTTATTCTTGC
This sequence comes from Hydrophis major, assembly GCA_033807585.1. Taxonomy (NCBI): domain Eukaryota; kingdom Metazoa; phylum Chordata; class Lepidosauria; order Squamata; family Elapidae; genus Hydrophis; species Hydrophis major. The sequence goes on from CM066333.1 coordinate 3,302,461, forward strand.
TGCCGTTAATAAACGTAGCATTAAATACTCAAAAATGTCTGAATTTTCAACCCTGGGGATGCGGTGGCGGTCATAAGAGTAAAGAGGTCACTTTTTTCAGTGTCTTAACTTTGAATGGTCACTAAGTGAATCATAAGTCGAGGACTACCTGTTCCGCAGCTCCAAAGGGCCCAGATTTACAATGGTGAACTGAAATTTGGGGGAGGAAAGAAGCTGGAACAAAATAGCTTTAATTGTCTTCCTAGAAAGAAATGGCAACGGAGGAAAGTCTTTGTTGGATGGGGAAATTTTACTTAGAGGAATAATTTTGAAGGGAACTTAGCTTGCCAAAAACTTCATATCCCAACTCTGGCAGGACTTAATATTTCACTGTCTTCTTCCCAGTACATGCAGTTCACATAACTGGATATGGGTCTCGCAAGCCTTTTTAGAGAGGGCCCACTCTGTTCCCTGATAGCAGAAAGGAGAGCTAAACTAGAATAGAATAGAATAACTTTATTGTCACTTTGAATGTACACTAATAGGCATATATTAAAATGAAATTTCATTGCATACAACCCTCAAAGGTCACCACTCCAATAATACGCTACCTGAACATGGCAATATATCTATATCTATATATCTATATCTATATATCTATATATCTATATATCTATCTATATCTGTCTATCTATCTATCTATCTATCTATCTATCTATCTATCTATCTAACCTCAGAAAACATATATAGATATAAATATAGATTAGATATAGATATAGATATATATAAGCATAATAACACTTGCGCATCATCACAAAATCTCCAGAACCGTAAAGCCTACAAACTTGGCTTTGCTGGCTGAGGAATTCTGGGAATTGAAGTCCACAAATCTTGACGTGGCCAAGTTTGGAGACCCCTGGGTTAAAGGATGGGGGGGACTTGTCTCCCCTCAACTTGGGGCCAGCCATTCTCAGCCCACTCTTCCTCATAAGATGATTGTGTGCAGGAAGAAAATGTGGGTGGGTGGATGGATGATAGATATGTGGATGGTTGGACAGATGGATGAATGGATACCTAGATGATAGATGGATGAATAGCTAGCTAGATGATATATAATTGATAGATGATGGATGATATATAGATGATACATAGGGGATGGATGGATGTTGAGTAATAGATAATAGACATAGACATATGATATGGATGGACAGACGATGGATAGAGGAGAGATGGATGGATATAGAGATGGATGGATGCATAGATGGATACAGAGATTATGGATGGATAGCTAACTAGATAGGAAAGAGTCGTGGTGGCACGGTGGTTAGAATGCAATATTGCTGACTGCTGATTGCCAGCAGTTTGAGTCTCACCAGCTCAAGGTTGATACAGCCTTCCATCCTTCCGAGATCGGTTAAATGAGGACCCAGATTGTTGGGGGCAAGATGGCTGACTCTGTAAACTCCTTAGAGAGGAATATAAGCCTTAAGTGCCATTGCTATTCCTAGATAGATGATAAATAGATGAAACAGATGAGGGAGGGACGGAGGGAGGGATAGATGAGTAATAGATAATAGACATAGGCATATGGATGGATGATAAATAGATGAATAAATGGATGGATACAGAGATGGATACATAGACAACAGATCGATGAATAGCTAGCTTATAATAATTGATAGATGATAAGTACATAAAGAATTCACACATGATAGATTGATTATGGATGATACATGGATTGATGATGGATAGATTGTGAATAATAGACATTGGATGGATAGATGATAAATGAATGGATATAGATGGGCACAGATGGATACCTTAATTATGGATGGATAGCTAGATAGAGGCTAAATATGTGAGACATAGATATTAACAGATTAACAGAATTGGAAGGGTCCTTATAGGTCATCTAGTCCAAAACCCACCCACCCCCGCCCAAGCAGGGGACCCTACACCATTTCTGACAGATGGCAGTCCAGTCTCTTCTTGAAAGCCTCCAGGGATGAAGCTCCCACCACTTCCAAAGGCAACTTCTGTTCCATCGGTCAATGGGTCTCACTGTCTGAAAAGTTTTCCTTATTTCCATGATAGATGATAAATAAGTGATGGATGGAGGGATGGATTGATAGATGAGTAATAGATAATAGACATATCGGATGCATGCATGGACGGACGGACAGTAGCTTTGACTTCAGGATTGAGTAGAATATTTATCTCCAGGCCTGCTCATATAATTTTGTACTCCTACTACAGCTGCAACTGTCTTATTCTAATGATTGTATTTCATCTCCTGCCAGCATGGCTGATGTTGGGCCTCATCCTGTTCTCGGTTTCTGGAATCTTAAGTCTTTGATGTTGGAGTCTAATCTTTTAGGAATGCTGAGTTGCAGGGAAGAGAGTTTATCTCTAATTTGATCTTCATTGGCTTCTCCAATGTGTGTGTGCCCCTTAGATTGTGATCTCATCCCAGTTTCTGTGGTACAGCTGGTCCCCATGGCGGAGCTCTTTCTGGATCGTGCAATTTTGAGTCCATCCTGAGGTATCTCTACCATTGAATTATATCCCACATTTTTTTCAGAAATGGCTGCTTTTTGCACCGGGGAACTAGATCAGAGAGTTGGTAAACAGTCACTAGATGGCAACGAAAAGATCTAGAAATCTCACAGATCCAGACTTCTAGAGCAGGGGTCCCAAAACTTGGCCACTTTAAGACTTGTGGACTTCAACTCCCAAAATTCCTCAGCAAGCAAAGCTGGGGGTTGGTCCACAAGTCTTAAAGTGGCCAAGTTTGGGGACTTCTGTTATAGAGATCATCTGGATCAACTGGCTCTCAAATGCTATTCACGCTATAGAAACTTTTTCGTTTAAATTAATTCTGGAATCAGGATCAAAGATCTAATGCATGGAAAATGGGCTGTATTTTTCCTTTTATGGACTTCTGTGAAAAAAACAGTTTTAAAACAAACCTGATCTAGATATCTGAGCTTAGACATGGTAGCCCTCAAACTCTTGGGAAAAGTTCCCAGGTTGGCTTGAAGTCCAGATCTTACTCAAAATAGATCTTAATATATATAGGATCCAGGATTCTACTAGAGAAGTAGACAAGGTGAGAGTACATCATTGCTTTTTCCAGGCCCTACTTATCCATCTCTCTATACTTACTATAACTTTATTTTCTAGAACTAATGGGTTACATCATTGAGGGGTCCTTGGGGATCTCTCTGCTTGGTTGTTTTCTTGCAGATATTTGGTTACCCAACTAGGTAACATCATCAGTGCTAGAAGGAGTGGGGTTTGTTCTCAATTATTACTCTAAACCAGGGGTCCCCAAGCTTGGCCACTTTAAGACTTGTGGACTTCAACTGGGAGTTGAATTCTGGGAGTTGAAGTCCACAAGTTTTAAAACTTGCCAAGTTTGGAGACCTCTGTTCTAGACAGCTGTTAAGTGAGTTTTTCCTCATTTTACGACCTGCCTTGCTGCAGCTGTTCAGTGAACCCTTGCAGTTGTTCAATTAGCAGCATGGTTGTTAAGTGGATCTGGCTTTCCCCATAGACTTCGCTTGTCAGAAGGATGCAAAAGGGGATCGATATGCAACAGTCATAAGTATGAAAAATGGGGGAGCCCCTTTTTTCCAGTGCCGTTGTAACTTTGAATGGTCACTAAATGAACTGTGGTAAGGAGAGGGTTATCTGTAGAACATTACAGTCCCGCTTCTTCTCTTGCAAATAGCTTCTGACATCTTCCTTTTTCAAACGAAGTTTTGCAGTGGGCTTAATTTATTACCTGACAGATGAGAAGAACTACCATTGCTGGTTTGCTGTCGCATTAAAGATTAACCCTGACCTCTTGACTTCTTGACAGAATTGAAAGTTTAGTTACAAAGCACATTCTGGGATTTGCATTGCAAGAGTTTTGTTGGCCAGTGGTGTTTTTATTTGCAAAGAGAATGGGATGGCCAAGTCGCCTTTGAACCATGAGATGGACGGCTAACCAATTTGACAACAACAATGAGACAACAATCCTCGATTTTGGGCCGCAATTGAGCCCCAGATTTCTGTGGCTGACCGAGACATTTGTCAAGCAAGTTTTGCCCCATTTTACGACTTTTCTTGCCACAGTTGTTAAGTGAATCACTGCTATTGTACAGTTAGTAACACAGTTATTAAGTGAATCTGGCTTCCCCATGGGCTTTGCTTGTCGGAAGGTTGCAAAAGGGGATCACGAGACCCCAGGACACTGCGGCTGTCGTAAATGCGAGCCAGTTGCCAAGCATCTAAATTTGTAGCATGTTAACTATGGGGATGCTGCACAACGGTCATAGGTGTTGAAAATGGCCATGTCCCTTTTTTCAGTGCAGTTGTAACTTTATCTGTAACTGTATGAGATATGGATATACAAGCAAAATAAATTTAAATGGGTTAACTGGACCAGTTTCAAACATTCAACATGTTTGGCCGGAAGATGGTACAGCTGGAGAAGATATGGTGGTCCAGGACTAACATCTGGAGAAGATTGGGAGAGAAGCATCTGTTGCGGTGCGTTTCTCAAAGCCGAATCAAAAGATTAAATCAGGAAATCTTCTCCAATACCCTCTTCCTGCTAAAAACCCTAGGAATCATATGGATTTAATTGTTTTCTTAAGATCAAAGTTGACAGAAAAATACGGGGCCTATGAGGCCAGGAGTTTTTTCCTCCTTGTCATGTTGAGAGAAATTCAACTGGAGAAAGGTTGAATTAATCTTTGAAGCTACAGTACACCTTAGACTAGGGGGGTAGGGAATGGCGGCCCTTTTAGGACTTGTGGACTTCAACCCCCTTGAATTCCTGAGCCAGCCTTGCTACTGCCTCAGGAATCCTGGGAATTGAAGTCCACAAGTCATAAATGGACCATCGTTCCCTCATGCCGGCTGAGGAATCCTGGGAGTTGACGTCCACAAGTCATAAAAGGACCATCGTTCCCTCATGCCGGCTGAGGAATCCTGGGAATTGAAGTCCAGAAGTCATAAAAGGACCATCGTTCCCTCATGCTGGCTCAGGAATCCTGGGAGTTGAAGTCCACAGGTTATAAATGGGTCATCATTCTTCACTTCTGCTTTAGACAAAGCAGATCACTAACAGTTCATTCTCCAAAGCAGAAGCCCCCAAATTTGGCAACTTTAAAAGACTGGTGGACTTCAACTCCCCAAATCCTCCAGCCAGCATGTGGAACAATCATGTGACTCTTTTAGGAACTGCATTGATTCATTTAACAACTGTGGCAGAAAAGGTTGCAAAATGAAGCAAACCTCACTGAACAAGTACCTTGCTTGGCTGTGGCAAATTTTGGGTTCAATTTTGGGTTCAATTGTGTTGTACAACCACCTGTATATTTTAATTATTGTGTATGGTAAACCTCGCCTCTCCCCAAGCCAGTGATCTTCAGATATTATTGATTTATAAAAGGGCTTTATATAGTTGCCCATCTTATAGCACACAATAATAAAAACACAAGCAATAAATAGACACAGACACACACACAAAGGGATGCACTACATTCTCTTTATTCAAAGCCAGAATGTTACTGGGAAGATTGAAAAGGATATAAATATGCTATAATATTAGGACATTAATGTTGATGCTACATTCAGAAAATAAGAAATTGGGCCACCTTGTGTCTATCCACAGAGCAATTATAGGTAGTCCTCAATTTACAACAATTCTTTTAGTGACCGTTCAAAATTATGATGCTGAAAAAAGGGACTTATGACCATTTTTCACACTTAACGGCCATTGCAGCCTCCCCAATGGTCACCTGATTAAAAGTTCAGTTGCTTGGCCATTGATTCATACTTATGACAGTCACAGCATCCTGGGGGAGGGGGTTACATGATCCCCTTTTGCGACCTAACAAGCAGTCCATGGGGGAAGCCAGATTTCATTTAATGACCGTGTTCCTAACTCAACAACTGGCTGCGATTCACTTCACAAAGTTTAAATGGTCACAAGTCAAGAGGGGCCAGATTCGCTTAGCAGCTGCAGCGGTTACCTCAACGACTGCATGACTGTCGTAAAACAGGACAAAACGTCTCACTTAGCAACAGGAAATTTGGGGGCTTGATCGTGGTCGTAAGCCAAGGACTACCTGGATAAGGCTTAGAAGGAGTGTGTAAAAGTTGGCCTCTTGATATATATATCCCTGGGGATTCACTAACAGACTTTCTCCTTGTGTCCATTTTTTAAAAAATATTAATTTTTTATTTAACCTTTTTTGAAAAATTTGAAACATTAAAATACAAAATACAATACAAATATTTGAAATAAAAGTGTTGTGCATATTACAATCCATTTTGACAGTGCTCACATTTCAATTGTTATTCCAGTACTCCTAATTGTTCGTCCATCCATCCATCCATCCATCCATCCATCCATACCTCTGTCTTTCTAAATTATACATTCCTTATTTGTTTGATTGGCTGTTTCTATTATTTATCCAATGATACCAATTTTCCCAAACTGTATAATTGTGCCTTCCTTCTTTTAATTCTAATGTGAATTTGTCCATTTCTGCGCAATTGAAAATCTTTTGGATGATCAAACTATCTGTCGACATACAATCCCCTTCCCAACATTGTGCGAGTGCTAATCTCGCTGCTTTTATTCCATGCAAGATTAGATATTTTTTCTCTTTTGTATCATGTCCATTTTTTATGATGCCTTCCTGGACTTTTCTCCCATGTTTGGTCATAGCCTTTGTTGGGCAAATCCATGGGTCATTGGGGTGGTTCAACAAGGACATAGGACCTCCTCTCAAGTACTGAAGTCAGCGGTGTGTCAACAAAGCATGGACTGCGAACTATTTTCCAGAGTTTCAACATTCTGGTCAGCGGGTGGGACCTTGAACTTCACACACACACACACATGCACACCCCTAGTTGTTGAATGGTGACGTCCTTTTCAGAAGTTAACGCATGACAGCTTTGTCCTGCCCTGAGAACCCAAGAAACGTTAGGGAGGAAACAGAGTGGTTTGAATTTTTAACTCCACTATTGTGTACCCCGTCGATTATTTTTCCCCCTTTCATATATGTAGGGGATGGTGAGATCAATCGGGTTGCAAATAGATGCGCAAGCTGGTAAAAATCAACCCAATGCTGCCCCAGGGAATTCTGGGAGATGAAGTCCACACATCTTTATGTCGCCAAACATTAGAAATTGCCATCTAGATCTTAGATCTACCAACTGTGTGTATGTGCATGTGTGTATATGCATGTGTGTACACACATGCATACATACACACTCATACACATATTGGATGGATGGATAGATAGACATACATATACATGTGTAATTAATATATATCATAAAAAAAGCCACAAAACAGACAGAAGATATTAGAAACACCAATCAAGCAGAAGACAGCAAACTCCAAGACCAATAAACACAGAACAAGACTCCCAACCAATCAGGAGGAAGAAAAAACCATTCTGGCATAGCAGTCGGCTAGCACCAAATTTAAAACAGAAACGGCTGTGAAAGTCTGACTCACAGACGAACTCAATACAGAAGCCTGATGATGGCAGATGAGATTCTGCCAAAACGTTGCTACAACTTTAAAAGCACAACTATAATGACGTGGGAAAATACCCGAACAAAGCTGAATAACATAGAGAGAGAGGGGGAGAAGGCAGGGTGGGAGAGAGCAGATATAGAGATAGATTAGATAGATAGACAGACAAACAGACAGACAGACCTGTTGGAAGAGGTATTAAATAGAACAGCCTTCTCTTTATTAATTCCAGCAAAGAAAATGAACCGTGTAAACCTATTACAGTAGTTTTGATACAGCTCATATCCTGTGTGGAGATAGGCACATTAAAGCAAGCAGATTGTAAAATTCCAGAAACAAACTGGTTGCTTTGTCTTTATTTACTGATCAAAGGTTCCATGTCTTGGGCTGCTGGGTGAGCAACAGTGTATATAATGGGCATCACATAGAAATTAACTCTCTATTTTCAGTAGCTCAAGAGAAGAAGAGAATGGATAAAAGAATTAGAATTGGAATTCTTTTTATTGGCCAAGTGTGATTGGACACACAAGAAATCTGTCTTGATGCAAATGTTCTCAGTGTACATAAAAGAAAAGATATATTCGTCAAGAGTCAAGACTTGCAAGATCACAATTCTGTCAAAATGCCTGTAAAGTAAATTCTGCGGGGTCATTTAAAACAAAACAAAACAGATTTACAGAATAACAGAGTTGGAAGGGACCTTAGAGTTTTTCTAGTCCAGCTCGCTACTCAAGCAGGAAATCCTCTATTATTCTAGATAAACGGTTGACTGAGTTTCACGCTTAATGAATAAAAGAGGTAATAATATACATTTTAAGAAGATACTTGGTTGATACCTAGGATACTGGCAGCAACCCATGTCAGCATTCAGAGCCGGTCAGTGATATTTGTGATACATTTTTAAAAATTCAGTTGACTGAGTTTCATGTTTAATGAATAAAAGTTTATAATAATGATGATGATGAAGAGGAGGAGGAGGAGAGGAAGAGGGAAGAAGGATGAGGAGGCAGAGGAGGAGGTGATGGTGGTAAAATTCACAGGGAAACAGAGGTTGATCGCTAAATCTGATATCATCTTTAAAAAAAATAATTGAGAAAGTCCATTGTAGAATATTTTTCAACATGGAGGCCCTCTTGGTAAGTTGACTTCAACTCCCAGAATTCCCCACCAAGATTTGAGCTGTTGCTAAGAATTCTGGGAGTTGAAGTCCTCACATCTCTGGATGATACTCTGAGGTTTTTCTAAAGAGATCAGTCAAAGAGTTTGAACCAGGCAGGAATGGTTTAGCGGGCAAAGGAGAGTGAACCACGGATGAGGCGAGGCGAGAATGCCTCAACCCTCCGTATTATTTTAAACAATAATAGCTCAAAACTGGGTGGAAGGGCTCCAAAATATTTATACTGGCCTCGAAGTCATTCCAGGACAGGAAACATGGAAATCGGAACTTTATTCTTAGCCAAAGAGCAGCAGGGAAGCTGAAAAGGAAACGGGCCAAATTGGATCCAGACTTTCTAAAACAGTCTTCAAAAGTAGAAAGGTGTCAACATCGCAAAAGTTGCGGGTTCCCTTTAAGGAAGTGTACAAGGAGTCCTCGACTTAACGACCGTTCAGAGTTACAATGGCACTGGAAGAAGGGACGCGTGGCTGTTTTTCATCCTTACAACCATTGTAGCCTCCCCCGTGATTGCATAATCAAAAATTCAGACCCTCGTCAACTGGCTCGCATTTACGATGGCTGCAGGGGTCACATGGTCAGAATTCAGATGCTCGGCAACTGACTCCTATTTCTGACAGTCGCAGTGTCCTGGGTTGCAATCCTCTTTTGCGACCTTTTGACAAAGAAAGTTAAGGCAGAAGTCATTTAACAGCCAGGTGACTAAACTTAAAGAGCTGCTTGTGATTCATTTAGCAACAGGGGCAAGAAAAGTTGCAAAATGAGGCAAAATTCACTTAAATGCCTTGCTAAACAATAACGTCAACTCATAAAATATTTCTATTTTAGAGTTGCCGACAGAAAGGGAGGGGGAGAAAGGGGTTTGAAAGAGCAGTGCGGCAACTTGGAAATAGAAAGCGCATTCCATAAATGTTTTCAAAGATGGTAACTAGGTGACTGCAAATATCTAACTGGATGACTCTGGGCTATGGATGTGTCCCATTGGAGAATATGAATTAGGATATACCCAGGGAGTGGTGGAAAACCAGGGTCAAGGGTGACAATGAATGATGTGTCTCAGAGTCGGCTACACCCAGGCCGGACATGTTAATGCCCAATAAATCCTTTGGGAGTTTTGGAAGTTTGGCTCAAGACTCGGGATTTAAATGGGGTTAACTGCCAGAATCCTGACAAAGAGAAATTTGTGGGTTAAATTGGGTTCATTAGTTGAGGACTACATATATATCTAAGATCTGGATTAGAATTTCTAAGGTTTGGTGATTTAAAGATGTGCTGACTTCCAACTCCCAGAATTAACATCACTTCACACGTCTCGCTTAGCAACAGAAAACTTGGTCTCAATTGGCGTCATAAGTCAAGGACCATCTGTGTAGGAGAGACACCTGGCTTCCAGGTTTGGCTTTTAGCAAGCGGGAGGTGAAAGGTGAGGTTTTATAGGCAGTCCTCGACTTAACGACCACCGTTGGAAGTGGAACTGACCTCACTAAGTTAAGAGGGTTAGTTTTGAAGAGAATGTAAGGCTGTGATTTTAAATGCCCATTTTAAGGGTCACATATCAGTGATTAGTATTTTTAAAAAATGGTCCTAAGTCACTTTTTTTCCAGAGCTTTTGTAACTTTGGTCACTAAACAAACGGTTGTAAGTCAAGAACTACCTGTATCTGGTGCAAGCACAGGTAGTCCTCGACTTACAACCATAACTGAGCCCAAAACTCCTGCTGTTAAGTGAGACATTCTTGAAATGAATTTTGCCCCATTTTAACAACCTGCCTTGCCATATTGGTTAAGTGAATTGTGGCAGTGGATAAGATAATAACCTGGTTAAGTGAATCCAGCTTCCCTCTGGAAGGTCACAAAAGGGGGTCACGTGACCCCTGGCAACCGTCATAATTACAAGTCAGTTGCCAATTTTAACTGTGTGACTATGGAGATGCTATAACGGTTGTAACTTTGAAAAAAAAGGTCATCGGTCACATTTTTCAGTGCCATCGTGACTTTGAACAGTCACTAAGCGAACTGTTGTAAGTCGAGGACTACCTGTGCACAACTCACAACATTTGCATACTTCCTCCCCACGTATTTCATCACTCTCTCAGATGCCATGGGGTTTATAGGACTAGTGTTTTCTGCTTCCTTCCTTTTCTGCTTCCTGAGTTGTGCAAACACTGGAAATTGTTGAGCAAACCATGATTCAGTGAATCGTGGGTCAAAGAAAAGCCCTGGGAAAAGGCAGCTTGTCTCACTAGCAGGAAACTGTTAGTAACTTAGATGTGGCCATGAGGGCTGGGCATGATGGAAGCATCTGGCAAGCCCCAGCTTAGAGAAGGATGGATGAAAATCGATGGCTTGATCCTAAATATATACCAGATTTTATATCTCTGCTAATCTTGAAAACAGTTAAGCAGAATCAGACTTCCTGGATGCTGGGAAGACCACCAAGACGGTACATTAAAGTGGAAATTAAGGAAGTCGTGCCAAATCACTTCTATATTGCTGCCAAAGAAACTATTCCCTACATGAAGAGGTCCCATGATGTCCCAGGAAACAAGCTTCAGTAATTTTTCTTTTTTCTTTCCAACCAAGGTCACGTTGATTTATTCATCTTTGGTATCTTAGCTTTAAAAATTGCAAAATTGTCTCAAAAAAACAAATTCCCCCCTTCTTTGGTTCTTCATGCTGGAGAGAGAAAGAATGTTTAGAACTGGATCAGTTGCAACCCAAACTCATTTTGAGTGGATCCATTTATTTATTTATTTAAATCTTGCCAATGAATGGGTGGATAGATAGATAAACATAGAAGATAGATAGTGATAGATAGATAGATAGATAGATAGACAGACAGACAGACAGACAGACAGACAGACAGACAGAGAGCTAGAGAGATAGATATTGGCAGATAAAGATAGATAGATAGATAGATAGATAGATAGATAGATAGATAGATAGATAGATAGATAGATATAGATGATATATATATAGATGATAGATAGATAGATAGATAGATATATAGATAGATAGATAGATAGATAGATAGATAGAGATAGATAGTGATAGATAGTGATAGATAGATAGTGATAGATAGATAGATGATGGATAGATAGATAGATTATATATGTTTTCTTAAGTTTTCGCGGGTACTTACATGTCTGGCATTCAGCTTTGTTCGGGTATTTTCCCACGTGGTGCTTTTAAAGTTGTAGCAACGTTTCAGCAGAATCTCATCTGCCATCATCAGGCTTCTGTATATATATATATATATACACAGAAGCCTGATGATGGCAGATGAGATTCTGCTGAATATATATTGATAGATAGATGATAGATAGATAGATAGATGATAGATAGATTGGAGAGGGAGAGGGAGAGAGATGTATGTGTGTATATATATCTGTCTACATACATACACACCCTGTTCCCCCAAAATATGACCTACCCTGAAAGTAATTCCTAGCTTGATTTTTACACATGTGCCCAATATAAGCCCTAATTAAGATCCTTCCCACTCCAGAATGGACAGGTAAAAATGAAGCTAAGGTAGGGATGGGGGGTGGAGCTGCCCTATTACTTACCTTTGGACAGTTGCAGCCAGGCTTCGCCCATCCCAACACCTGCCTTGCCAGGCCATTTCTTCTGCAGCCATCAAGGCTTTCCTGAAGGCCGCTGTAGCTGATAACAAAGCTCTGGATCGATCCAGAGCTCCATTATCCTCTGCAGAGGCCTTCAGGAAAGCCTTGCCAGCTGCAGAAGAAGTAGTTCCTGGAGGCCTCTTGACATCGAAAAGGAGGCTGGGGCGATGCACGCAAGTGCGGTTAGTCAGTGGATGAGACATTCCCCGAAAATAAGACCTGGTGCCTTTTTTGGTGGCAAAAAAATATAAGACAGGGTCTTATTTTCAGGAAAATGGGGACATACATACATACATACATACATCACTGTCCAGAGGAAACTAGAGAGTTTACAAGGTTCGTTTAGGGCTCGCTGGTGGTCGTAAGATGAGGACTACCATATTTGGAAACCGGTGGCCATTTTCCTGCATGCTTCAAGGCCGGAGACCGTGCCCTGCCCCTCCATGTCCACTCAGCTGGCTGCCACCGTCCTGGGACAGTTGTCCCCATCCATCATCCTCGCATTGCTTTGTCAGGGGGGTTTGTCAGGGCTGGTATTCCCACTGCCGCAGGATTGCCCAGCCCTGTTTGGCTCTTTGTGGCCCAGTGCAGCCAGTGGGGCCGTGAGTGGAACTGCGTCTCGGCCGCTCCCAGCTCTGCGGTGAGGCGGCTGCGCCGTTATCTCCAAACCTCACCAATGTCCATCTCCATGCAAATGACCAACTTGCTGTAAGTCGACTTGGCTTCCTTATCTCAGTTTTGTTGTTTCCCTCTGGAAAGCCAATAAAACAAACTGGTGGGATGGTAAAATAAATCAAACTGGCCTCTACTGGTGCTGGGATGATTGAGGGAGGGAAAGTATGCACCACGCCGTTCCTTAACTGGGGGAAAAATACGCGCGCCCTGCAAAAGTTTCTTCACTGTTTTATGAATTTTGCTTGCAAATAAGCAGTTTTGAAAAGCGAAAAAGTTCTTTACAGTTAAAACTGTACAGGTAGTCCTTGACTTAATGACCTCAAGGGACCCTCCATTTCTGTGGTCAAAGTGAGACCTCCATGGAGTGAGTTTTACCCCATTTTATGACCTTCCTTGCCCCCATTGTTAAGCGTATAATCCCTGCAGTTGTTCAGTGAGTCCAGTTGTTAAGCGAATCTGGCTTCCTCATTGCTTTGTCCGAAGAAGGTCAAAAAAGGGGATCCCATGACACAGCAGATGGTCATAAGTACAAACCAGTCGCCGAGCATCTGAAATTTTGATCATGTGACCACGGGGCATGCTGCCACTTATCATAAGTGTGTGAAAAATTGTCGTTTTTTCCCCAGTTCCGTTGCAACTTCAAATGGTCACTAAATGAAGCATTGTAAATCAAGAACCGTTGGTTAAATTATTTTCATATCCTAAACATTTTGGAGACGAGTCAACAATCTGCAACTTCTTTGAAAGGGTTGGTGTGTTGAAGAATTTGCGTACTTCTGATATAGCATAACTTTGTGCAGTGAGGACTGAATTGTGTATGTGGGAGCTTGGTTGCTTGGCTGATTCTGCAATTGTCGTGTCACCCTTTTCAATGGATTCGTGACCTACTGTGTGTGTGTTTGTGTTTGACAGCGTGCAATCTATTGTGTTGAAGCCGAGACAGCTGGATGAGTGACTGGTTTTGTGAATTCAGCTTAGCTCCTGAATTGGGTGGAATGGACTAGAAACTTGCCAGGCTGTCTGTCGTTTGTCTTTCTGTGATGCCTTGGACTTGGGTACAGAGGAACGATTTGTTATTTGATCACTTGTCCATGTGCAGGACATGTAAAACGTTGCTTTCTAACTTTTGTGCAAAGTGCAAAACCTCCCTAAGCAAAAGAGAGATCCAGATACAATCCTTCAGCTGTTCTTTCCAGCACCATGACTCTCCTTTGGGGCGTTCACTTATTTATAAACCTCATTTTTTAATATCATTTTCCCCATTAAAAGAATTGCAAACTCCTTTAAAGGTTGTGCGTTTTCCATAGATTTGCCCTTCTTCTCATTTTTATTTGATTTTTTTTAAACTGAGTAATAATGCAATTCATCTGATTACAGTATTTTGCTAAAACCTTTTCTCCATAGATAGGTAGGTTAGTAGGTAGGTAGGTAGGTGGATGGATGGATAGATAGATAGATAGATAGATAGATAGATAGATAGATAGATAGATAGATAATCTGGACCAGGATTATGGAATAGATATCTATGAAGATTCTCAGTCATCCAGATCATGGTTGTCCCAGATGTGTTTTTTTAAAAGGCAACTGTACTTCAAAAGACATTTCACTTCTCGTCCAAGAAGCTTGTTCAGTTCTGACTGAACGATGGCAAATGGAAGGATTCAGTGAGAACAGGAGAAGCTTCTTGGATGAGAAGCAAAATGCCTTCAAGAAAAAGGGTTCCTGCGGGCCATGTGGGCGGTGCAGCCTGGATTAATTGCTTTATGGGGGTGCTTTGCAGGTGAGATTTCTCTGCGGCCCAAAATTTTCTCACGGCCCACCGCTTGGCGACCACTGCTTTAGGAGGATAAAATTGCAGCTCAAAAATGGATTTGTGTCCCCTTTTTTTGCAAATGCAAATGGTAGCCAAGGCATGAAGGAAGATCAGGTGTTCTCCACGTTTGTTCCTGATGGGTTGTCCCTTCGTTGCTCACTTTCTGGGTGGTTCTGAAATGCCTTCTGGTTTTTTTTCCGCTGGGCAAAATATGGCTTACCAAGGAGGTATAAATAGGAAGCATCAAGTAGCCAAGAGCAGATCTTAGATCTTGCTTCCCTTCCATGAATTGGCCGTCTTCGGATGTCCTCAAATTTCCTTGGACAACAGGGTCTTCACCCAAGGCAGAAGGGTAAAATTTGCAGGGGGGAGCCCATGCGTCCATGCGCCTGGCTTCTTTCCAAAGCATTGCAATGACATCCTATCAGCTTCTCGGGCTGCCTTGCAAGATGGCTGCAGCCGATCCAGGAGACCTTGATTTTTGATCAGTTTCTGGAGAATTGGCTAGTTGGTGTCTTTATTTATAAATTTAAAGGTAGGTAGATAGGTAGATAGATGGATAGATTTGGGGAAATTGGCCAGTTGGTGTCTTCCTTCCTTCCTTCCTTCCTTCCTTCCTTCCTTCTTTCTTTCCTTCCTTCCTTCTTTCCTTCTTTCCTTCTTTCCTTCCTTCCTTCCCTCTCTCCCTCCCTCTCTCCCTCCCTTCCCTCCCTTCCCTTCCTCCCTATCTCCTTACTTCCCTCCCTCCCTCTTTCTTTCTTTCCTCCCTCGCTCCCTTCTTCTTTCCCTCTTTCCTTCCTTTCATCCTTCCCTTCCTTCCTATCTCCTCACTTCCCTCCCTCCCTCCCTCCTTCTTTCTTTCTTTCTTTCTTTCTTTCTTTCTTTCTTTCTTTCTTTCTTTCTTTCTTTCTTTCTTTCTTTCTTTCTTTCTTTCCTCTTGCTGCCTCCTTCTTTCCCTCCTTTTGTCCTTCCCTTCCTCCCTATCTCCTCACTTTCCTCCCTCCTTTTTCTTTCTTACCTCCCTCCTGTCCTTCCCTTCCTCCCTCTCTCCTCCCTTCCTCCCTCCCTTCTTTCCTTCCTTCCTTCCTTCATTTAAAAAAAAGAAATACACATTTGGGAGAATTGGCCAGTTAATATCCTTTGGCACAAGGCTTCCATTGCTAGTAAGAATTCAGGGAGCCGCAGTCCAGCCTGTTTGCAAGGCCACCCGACCCCTGCCCATCAAGAAGGCTGGGGCACCACAGAGGGATACTTAGTCTAAGGTTACAACCTGACTCAGTTTCCCTCTGCCACCCTGACCTTTGGAGAGGAATCTCTCTTGCCCTTCCATGGCTCCCATGGGGGAAGGGGCGATATCATTCCGTTTGGAGGCATGCAAGGTTCCAGTTACACGAAACATAGCAAAAAGCTGCAAAAATAGCTCCCGCAGGGACTCCGGGTGTCAATTCAACCAGGAGCCAAAACTCGAGTCAAATATTACTCCATCGGTTTAATTTTAACAAGCCAGGTTTGAGTTTCTTCGCCTCCTAGCTCAGAGGGAAGGCAAACCCATTTTACTTGCAGGCAAAAGGGAGGGGGGAAATCTCTTTTGTTATCAATTTGATACTGATTTGTTGATCTGCAGCCAGCAAATTAAAGAGATCCGTTGTCTCCACACCCCTCAAACCACCAATCAGAGCTATGGAAAATACACAGAATTGCACCTTGACACATCAGTTAGATGTAAATGCCTTCCTTCTATTTCCTTCAACACTATGATGAATTGCTCCTCCACTGGTTGCATTAAACTTGAAGTATCATATACAGGGGGATTTCCAGGTACTGTTAACTATGATTTTATGGCAAGATTTTTTTTTGTTTTTGTTTTCCAAGTCCAGAACACTTTACATTAAAAAGAGAAAACATGTTCTTTAAAATCCATATAAGAACCTAAATGAAATAACTGCATCTACACGGTTTCTCCGAAAATACGACCTACCCTGAAAGTAAGTCCTAGCTTGATTTTTACACATGCACCCAATATAAGCCTTACCCCCCCCCCCCAAATAAGCCCTAATTAAGATCCCACCCACTCCAGAGTGGACGGGTGAAAATTAAGCTAGGGGTGATAACGTCGCCTAGTTTGGTAATGAAACGTCCGGAAGGAAACCACTGATCACAGAGAGCACCCTGGAGCCCAGAGGTGGAGCTTCTGCAGAACTGTCAGTGGCAGAAATAGCTGGAAATGTGATTTCCTGAGAATTGAGATCCAGAAACTTGTCATTGGGAGTCTGCGAGTTTTGCATTCTGAAAAAAAAAACAAAAAAAAAACCACAGATTTTTGCAAGTGGAATCAACACCTCTGTTTCTTTGATAAGGAGAGGCAGGATTGGGGGGTGGGATTTGTGTGTGGGGGGTGGAAATAAGGAAGAGGATGTACCAAGGAAATGCTACACAATTGTGTGGACTGCTAATCAAAAGGTGAATTGAGGGTTCAACTAATGGGGGGGGGGGGATGGTAATAGGCTGCCTGCGCAATTCCCAGTATAAGTATCAATTGCAATTTATTATAAATCGAGTGAGCAGAGGAGTGGCTTGCCAGGCAGCGGAGAAGGGAAAGCAAAACACAGCTGGGGAATTTGCCCTTAGCATCATCACCTGTCAGAAAAACAAAGAAATGGAAAGTGAAACAAGGTGTAAGGGAGAGGTTTGGAGGGAAAAGGGCTGAGGAGGCTGGGGTCGGAGAGGGAGGGACAGATCCACCCTTCTGGAGAGAGGGAAGGAGATAGTTGAGGGAGGGAGGAGGCAGAGAAAAAGGAAAGAAAAGAGAGAAAGGGAAGGAAGGAAGACCGAATGTGAAAAAAGGAGAGGGAGAGAAGGATAGAGAAGGAAGAAAGATAGAATCAAGGTCATGTGAAGCGTTCGTACTGCCTTGTAAGGCCACACTTGGAATATGGGACCCAGCTTTGGTTGCCACGAGATTAAAAAAAATCTCGTTGAGACTCTAGTAAGAGAGTAGAGAAGAGCTACCTGGACGATGTCGTGGCTGGAGGCTAAAACATACGATGAGCAGTTGCAAGAAATTGGGTAGGTCTAGTCCTTGGAGGTCATCTAGTCCAGGGGTCTCCAACCTTGGCAACTTTCAGACTTGTGGACTTCAACTCCCAGCTTTGCTGGCTGAGGAACTCTGAGGAACTCTGGGAGTTGAAGTCCACAAATCTGAAAGTTGCCAAGGTTGGAGACCCCTGGACTAGATGACCTCCAAGGACCCTCGCCACTCTGTTATTCTGTTACTTATAGCATTTTCCCTCTTTCCAAAACGATTGAGAAGGGAGGGGAGAGAAAGAGGGAACACCATCCAATCAGATCTTCTGCCGCCTCCTGGTCCTGCTGGTGACCTCCTGGCTAATCTGTCACTTGGAGACCTCCCTCCTCCTCCTCCTCGGCGACATTGGTCATTTGGACTGAAGGAGGTTCAAAGATCAAAGCTCAGCTCCATCTCGGTTTGAGGACGCAGAGACGCTGTGACCCATGGAGGGGGGGGGGGTCTTTTATCACAGGCTACCACCTTTTGCGGTGCAGCTGCCAAAAAGGACTTCCAGGGTGCATCAACAGAGTAAGTGTTTCTCAGCCGTGGCAACTTTAAGGTATGTAGGCTTCAGCTCCCAGAATTCCCTATTCCCCATTCAGCTCCCAGAATCCCCCATTCAGCTCCCAGAATTCCCCATTCAGCTCTCACAATCCCCCCATTCAGCTCCCAGATTTCCTTATTCAGCTCCCACAATCTCCATTCAGCTCCCAGAATCCCCCATTCAGCTCCCAGATTTCCTCATTCAGCTCCCAGATTTCCTTATTCAGCTCCCACAATCCCCATTCAGCTCCCAGAATCCCCCATTCAGCTCCCAGATTTCCTCATTCAGCTCCCACAATCCCCCATTCAGCTCCCAGAATCCCCCATTCAGCTCCCAGAATTCCCCATTCAGCTCTCACAATCCCCCCATTCAGCTCCCAGATTTCCTTATTCAGCTCCCAGAATCCCCATTCAGCTCCCACAATCCCCCCATTCAGCTCCCAGAATTCCCCATTCAGCTCCCAGATTTCCTTATTCAGCTCCCACAATCCCCATTCAGCTCCCAGAATCCCCATTCAGCTCCCAGATTTCCTCATTCAGCCCACAATCCCCCATTCAGCTCCAGAATCCCCCATTCAGCTCCCAGAATTCCCCATTCAGCTCTCACAATCCCCCATTCAGCTCCCAGATTTCCTTATTCAGCTCCCACAATCTCCATTCAGCTCCCAGAATCCCCCATTCAGCTCCCAGATTTCCTCATTCAGCTCCCAGATTTCCTTATTCAGCTCCCACAATCCCCATTCAGCTCCCAGAATCCCCCATTCAGCTCCCAGATTTCCTCATTCAGCTCCCACAATCCCCCATTCAGCTCCCAGAATCCCCATTCAGCTCCCAGAATTCCCCATTCAGCTCTCACAATCCCCCCATTCAGCTTCCAGATTTCCTTATTCAGCTCCCAGAATCCCCATTCAGCTCCCACAATCCCCCATTCAGCTCCCAGAATTCCCCATTCAGCTCCCAGATTTCCTTATTCAGCTCCCACAATCCCCATTCAGCTCCCAGAATCCCCCATTCAGCTCCCAGATTTCCTCATTCAGCTCCCACAATCGCCCATTCAGCTCCCAGAATCCCTGTTCAGCTCCCAGAATTCCCCATTCAGCTCCCAGATTTCCTCATTCAGCTCTCACAATCCCCCATTCAGCTCCCAGAATCCCCTGTTCAGCTCCCAGAATTCCCCATTCAGCTCCCAGATTTCCTCATTCAGCTCCCACAATCCCCCATTCAGCTCCCAGAATCCCCTATTCAGCTCCCAGAATCCCCCCGTTCAGCTCCCAGATTTCCGCAGCCAGCAGAATTCTGGGATCTGAAGTCCACATATCTTAAAGTCGCCACGGTTGAGAAACAGGGACCGCATCAAAATCTCAGGAAGTGATAGCACCGCTTTGTTGAAGACCCCCCATGGAATACAGGAAGCCCTCACAACCTCACATTGAGCTCCAACAATTCTGTCACTCAACAAAACAGTTAAATGAAATTTTGCTCCTTCCTTGCCACATCTATCAAGCGAATCCTGCAATTGTAAAGTTAGGAACACGGTTGTTAAGTGAATCAGAAGCATGTAAAAGGGGATTGGGTGACCCTGGGGATTCTGCCACCGTCATAAATATGAGGCAGTTGCCAAGAGCTTGAATTTTATTCACAGGCTGCAACGGTTATACAAAGTGTGAGGAAGCAGTCGTAAAGTTACTCCTTTCAGTGCCATTGTAACCTGTCACTAAATTGAACAGTTGTAAGTTGAGGGTTTCTTGTACTGAGTCCAGTTGTGGTCTCCATGGTACAAAAAAAGAGAGGCAAAGAGCTTAGAACAAAGGTCTTCAAACTTGGCCACATTTAAGACTTGTGGACTACAACTCCCAGAATCCCTCAGCTAACATGACTGGAGGAGGAATTCTGGGAGTTGAAGTCCCCAAGTCTTCAAGCTGCCAAGTTTGAAGACACCCCCGGGATAAACCAAAGGCGACTTTTAAGACCTGTGGACTTCAACTCCCAGCAGGGCTCGCTGGGGAATTCTGGGAGTTGAAGTCCACAAGTCTTAAAATGGCCAAGGTTGGAGACCTCTGTCTTAGAAGAATTAACCAGTGGAACGACCTGCCTCCAGAAGTTGTGCTTGCTTCATCGCTGGAAGTTTTCAAGAGAAAAAAAAAAATTTACTTGTCCGGAATGGCATAGGGGTTGGACTAGAAGACCTCCAGGGTCCCTTCCAGCTCTATAAACCGATAATCTCACCCCCACAGATTGTTCCAGCAGGCTTTCTCCTCCCCCCCGCCCCCAAAAAAAAAGTTGTGAAAAGAGCACATGATGTTGAAATGCAGCGTAGATATTTTGGCAAAGAAAGGTTCCTGTCAGCTGTCAAGAGATATTCCTGGTTAGACTAACATACACGTAACAGAGTTGAAAGGAGCTCTCGAGGTCTTCCAGTCCAACCTCCTGCTCAAGTGCCATCAAGCCAAATCTTTGACTCTTCACTGGATATCCTTTTTGTGCAAAAACACCCGTTATGACAATACGCACAAAGCATCATAGGTTTTTTTCTTGTCCTGGTTATTTCCTGCATGCAAGCTGTCTTCGGAAATGACTCATTGGGCTGCACAATGTTTGCAAACACTCTGGTGACAGTGGTGTGTGGTGTACGAGTGGAGGGGTGTGTGTCAGTGTGTATTCAGAGCTGGTTTTGTGGCCCACTAATGTCAACGGTTATTTGTTTTGATCCTGGCTGGTTGGGTATGCGTCCACTCGGATTGGTGTTCAGGCTGTTGCGGAGGCAATACACACATGCAAACAACCAAACACAAACACACAGAATCACCAACAACACACACACCCTCCCGTGTTTTCACAACGATGCAACAAAGCAAGCTGAGGCTGAAAAAGGAAGCTTGGCAACTAGGTGCAGGATTGAAGTTAGGAAGGAGAGATTTACTCCTAGGTGTAACGTAGGTGAAGGAGAAAAGAAGAGGCTGATAGCCCTTTCTCCAGTCGACACCTTTGATTATTTTAAATCTATTTTAATAAAAATGTATTTCATTTTATTCGAAGAGATTGGACAGCCATTTGTCTGGAATGGGTATAGGGTCTCCTTGCTTGGAGCAGGGGGCTGGGCTAGATGACCTCCAAGATCCCTTCCCACTTTGGTTATTGCACGTTCTATGGAAGACAGAATGGAGTTTGGGGTTTGCTAATCTGCGTCTCATGGAGATTCTTAGCCAATCCGTGATTGACTGTTTTAATTCCATATACAGGATATAAAAGCGAAATTCCCCTCACGTGTCATCACAAAATCTCCATAACCATCAAGCTTACAAACTTGAAATTGGGCCTGTATGTCCCTCTTGGCTTCTAGGTGCTCACTAAGAAAGGATTTTTCCAAATGACCCTCAGAGCATTTAGAGTATTTCTTATATTATTATTATTATTATTATTATTACAGTATTATTAACACGCTCTGATGCTAAGGAGTGAGCATTTTCCCCACCTGAAAAAAAAAGAAATCCCTTCCAAAGGCAAAACACAAGCAGAGGAGAGAAGGTTCAGTTTCAGAGCACCGAGCAGCTTTAGTACAAAACAGTTAAGCTAAGCCATGCCCAGGCTCCTTGCTGTCTCCTTCTTGCTCACCCAGCAAATACTCTTTCAGTTTCCAAACAGCCCTCCACTCTCTCACCCACTGACAGGACGCTAGCCGGAGGAATACCGATGGAGGCTGGTAGGCAGAGGCAGATTTTCCTCCCCCCCAAAACTAAGCCCGACCACATAGTTTCCTAGCGAAGCACGGGTCCCGAGCTCGTACGATATCAACTTGTTTTCCTAAATGAAAAGAAACGAATAAGCTCTGGCGTTCGAGGCCTTCGCGGGGTTGCCTGCGTGCCATTTTGGCTTTGCCCCACTGGCTGAAGCGGCCTGGGCCTCAACCCAGCCGGGATCCGGATCGAATCTTTCAGCCGCTGTTTTGCCTCTGTCCCCTTCCTTCCCCGGCCAGGGACGGTGGCCAAGGTGAAAAATAGCAGAGCTGGAAATGGCAACCGCCGCAGAGCTGAACTTTCCCCTTCTTTAAATAACACCCCCCCCCCCAGCATTCCTGAGCCTTTGGGTCACTCCGCTTTGGAAACAGGATGCGGCCACCTTTACACCCTTTTCCTTCTCTCCTCCTTCCCTCTCCCCTTTCCTTCCTCCCCTCTCCTCCTCCCCTTCTCTTCCCTTTTCTCCTTCCCTTTTTTCCTTCTCTTGTTCTTCCCTCTTCTCCTTCCTTCCTCCCCTCCTCTCTCCCCCCTTTCTCTTCCCTTCCGCCCCTTCTCTTTTCTTCTCCTCTCCTCCTCCCCTGATCTTCCCCCTTTCCCTCTTTTCTCCCTCTCTTCCTCTTTTTTCCCCTCTTCCCTCCCTTCTCTCCTTCACTCTCTCTCCTTCCTTCCTTTCCCTCCCCTCCATTAACTTGATTCACTTTTCATCTGCATGAAAGGCTTCATCAAATTGGCCAGTTGGGAAAAATGCTACCAAACCCCACCGTCAGTTCTCTTTCTCAATTTGCTGCAGTTCCCATTCTGCAACCTCCCCACACAAGAGAAACTTTTGAAAACTTCCCAAATCGCCCCCAATTTTGAATAGGCATTATATGTATATTGTATATGTATATTATATATGGCCTGGTCTCCCAGAAAGCATGTTGAAAGTCTTGCTAGTAGGGAAGACTATAAATTTTACGAGAATGTACAGGGGTAAATCGAGATGTAATGAAATTTGTGTGTGTGTGTGTGTGTATACTGGATGAACACAAAAATGCAGTCAAAAAGCTGGAACACACTTCCTCACTCGTCCAACACATGGAAGCCACAGGTCATAACATCAACTTCAGTGGCACCAAAACCCTAGCCACCATAGAAAATCCTAGCCACAGAATCATCAGAGAAGCCATAGAGATTGAAAAAAGACCAGAAAGCATGAATAGAAGAGATGATTCCACCAGGCTGTCAATCATTTGGAAGCCTGCACTCACAAACAAAAAAATCTCCACACCACAAGCCAGGCAAACACCTGGGCACAAACAGATCCCCCCTGATACCTCCAGCTCAAACACACCCCAACCAGGCACCCAGATGAAACCCAGCTTCCTAACTAATGATAGCCGTCCATTTACCCGAAGCCAAGCTGCACTAAAGGCCTCCAATAAAGTAACACAATGTTGCCAGCCAATCAAGATACAAAAAGAGCCAAAAAACAGACAGAAGATATTAGAAACATCAATCAAGCAGAACACAGCACACTCCAAGACCAATAAACACAGACCAAGACTCCCAACCAATCAGGAGGAAGAAAAAACCATTCTGGCACAGCAATAGGCTGCCCCAAATTTAAATCTGAAACCACTGTAAAAGTCTGACTCACAGACAAACACTATACAGAAGCCTGATGATGGCAGATGAGATTCTGCTGAAATGTTGCTACAACTTTAAAAGCACAACTACAATGACGTGGGAAAATACCCGAACAAAGCTGAATGCCATACATGTAAGTACCCGCGAAAACTTAAGAACACACACACACATACATATCTGAAAGAAATTGAAATTATTCCCAATAAGTCACTAAAAGGACATTTCTTCTAGCAAA
Source organism: Hydrophis major (assembly GCA_033807585.1). Taxonomy (NCBI): domain Eukaryota; kingdom Metazoa; phylum Chordata; class Lepidosauria; order Squamata; family Elapidae; genus Hydrophis; species Hydrophis major. Next base: position 3,326,484 of record CM066333.1, read on the forward strand.
TCCCTTCTATCAGGAGTCTCCAAACTTGGCCACTTAAGATTTGTGGACTTCAACTCCCAGAATTCTCCAGCCAGCTTTGCTGTCTTAAAGTGGCCAAGTTTGGAGACCTCTGCCTTATAGAGTTGGCCCTGTTTTCCTGACACCCTCTTAAAGAATGGGACACATTTGCGAGAAACCCTGGAACTTTTTCCACGGAAATGACTTCTGGTGAAAATCCGCTGGAAATTTCCATTCATTTCAGGCCACGGTGGAATTTTCTCTCTGGGTCACAGTTCCTCTTTTGCCAAGTGTCGTATTTCTTCATAATTTGGCTTACAAAAGTAGTTTCCTAACCTAGTATATATAGAATATAAAAACTTACGGGAAGCCAAAAAAAGAAGGAAAGTCCCTGGAAGAGGCCCTTTTAGTCCACTGGATTTTTAATGGCCCTGGAGCTGCTTCACAGGCCCAACAGTTCCTCCGCTCCATCATTAGAACACGGAAAAAGGCTTTGGGGGCCAAAGGATCCCGAATTCAACTTTGAAATTTCCAGCATAATGCTACAAAAAGGAAGATTGTCTATTGTGTCAGACGCTTAATTGATGTGTAAGCCTTGCTCTGCATTCTTGTCTCTGAAGAGTGGAAAAGCAGCTCTTTGCAAATTTCTCTGGGCTTGGCAACTGCTAGAGGCAGTCATGCAAGGTTCTTGGCTAGAAAAACCAGCAGGAATTTTCAGGATTGTGGGAAATTGGAAATATATTTTGCATCCATGTACCCATTAGAATTTCATTTCGTTTTTTCCCTCCTTTCCTTTCCTCTCCTCTTTCTTTTCTATCTTCTTTCTATTCTCCTTTTCCTTTCCTCCATCTCTTTTCTATCTTCCTTCCCTCCCTCTTTTCTTCCTCCCCTTCCCCCTTCCTTTTCTCTTTCTTTTCCTCCCTCTCCTTTCTTTCTTTCCTTCTTTTTGCTTCCTTTCCTTCCCTCCCTCCCTTTCCTTTCCCCTTTCCTTCATTATGAACGGGTTACAAACCAGCAGTGAACGAGAGCATGTGCAGAGTGGAGGGCATGCCTCCCAAAGTTCCACAAACCTACATTTTCCTAAGCGGGCTCCGTGGGCATAACTTCCCCAACTTGGTCAATGCGAGCAACAGCTGTGCGAGGAAGAGGAGTAACAGGGGTGCATGACACCCACATACACACACACACACACACACACACACACACACACAGGGGCATCTCCTGGTGTTAACTCATCCTCTTCTCCAAAGTCCCAGCCTCCCGCACCCACCCAAATTCTTCCTTCCCACAATAGGGTCCACGTGGCTCAGCTCTGCATTCGCCAAACCCACCACTTCTCCTTTTTCTTCCTTTCTTTCTCAACAACAGAGATATATTTGGGCTCCTCGCTAATCGGGATTTTAAAAAATAATAATAAACTTCCCCAAACAGCAGAGATAGCCAGTTACAAAACTCTGGGAATGGCCTAGAAAACCATTGGAAGAATAATCTTAAAAACGCAGAGGGCGTTTCTCTCTCTCTCTCTCTCTCTCCCTCTCTCTTTCTCTCTTTCCCTCTCTTTCTCTCTCTCTCTCTCCTCTCTCTCTCCTCTCTCTTTCCCTCTCTCTCTCTCTCTCTCTCTCTCCTCTCTCTCTTTCTCTCTTTCCCTCTCTTTCTCTCTCTCTCTCTCTCCCTCTCTCTTTCTCTCTTTCCCTCTCTTTCTCTC